>JAVQJD010006335.1:0-47932 GCA_036023655.1 Nannoperca australis
TCCAGTATTAGCTTCTCTACACTGGCTCCCTGTAAAATGCAGAATAGAATTTAAAATCCTTCTCCTCACCTTCAAAGTGCTCAATGGTCAGGCGCCATCATATCTCAAAGAGCTCATAGTACCTTATCACCCTGCTAGAGCACTGCACTCTCAGAATGCAGGGTTCCTTGTGGTTCCTAGAGTCTCTAAAAGTAGAATGGGAGAAAGAGCTTTCAGCTATCAAGCTCCTCTTATGTGGAACCAGCTTCCAGTTTGTTTACGGGAGGCAGACACCCTCCTCACATTCAAGAGTAGGCTTAAGACTTTACTCTTTGATAAAGCTTATAGTAGGGCTGACTCAGGTGACCCCTGAGCCATCCCTTAGTTATGCTGCTATAGGCCTAGGCTGCCGGGAGACTTGTAGGATGCATTGAGCTCCTCTCTCTCCTCTCCATTTGTAGACACTCATATCCCATTAATGCTTGTCACTAATTCACCTTCTTCCCCTAGCTGTGTGCTTCTCTCGTCCCCCTCTCTCTCTCTCCTAAAGATTTCTGCAGATATTTCTGCCTCCGGCACTGTAGAGTCTGGATCTGTGGTTGCTCCTGCTGCCCCTGTGTTCCTGCTCAACCGCCAATGTTGCTATTATTGTTATACTGTACTACTGTATGTTCTCCTTCCTCCTGCTCTCTCTCTCTAAAATTGAATTGAATTTAATGTTTTTTTCCCGGGTAGCTGTAAGGGTCAGATCCTGGTCATCATCATTTTGTAATTACACTTGATCACTTTGAACAGAGACGGAGCGAGAGGTATAGATTCCCACGGAAAGAAGAGGGGATGAGGGGACACATATCTCCATGTGCCTGCTTATCATCCCTTCTGTCAGCACCTCCCCCTCCTCCTCTCCTCTCCCTCCCTGCTTTTCATATCAAACTTTCTTCACCACACTGTCTTACTTTCTGGATCCATCTTTCCATTCCCGTCTGAATCCCATTCCATCTCATTCTCACCTCTCAAACTCGTACCCTCCGCGATCCATCTCCCTCTCCGCCCCCTATCCATCCCATTCTGCTTCTGTTGGCATGACTGATTGCTGAAACTGGGCCGATTCTCCGCCGCGCTGCCTGCAACGCCTCCCTTACAACCACAACTATGTCACCCCTGATACCGAGCCTCTCTGAGCATTGATTACCCCACATTGCAAGGAGATAATCAGTGGGCGTGACTAGATTTTGAAACATGATGGGTCCGTGCTTGTGTTTAAATGAAGCTGATCTTGCTGGTTTTTAATCAGAGGCACAGAGGACGCTTAATCAAGCAGTATTTTGATGGATTCACAGAATGGGAAGCCCATTCATCAAGTCAATTACACATTAATCACAAGCTCACCCGTAGATTTGGGAGTGAGACACGAGGAGGGGCTCCACTTTGTTCTTGGAATGAATAGCAAGCGGCATTATGTAAAACCCTCTTATCCATGGCAATGAGTCTGAATTATTGTACAATAAAACGCGGCCTGTTGAAGGATGTTGATCACCCAAGCATTTGTGTGTTTTACAAAAAGAGATTTTTGAAGTGGCTCCATTTGATCGTTGCTCTGCAAATTTCATTGCGAGAATGTCAGTCTACATCAAAGGGCCATGTGCAGTATTGTAATGAGTGAAACATGCATTGATTGCAATGTATATACAGAAATACAGAGCTCTGAACACTGTGCACGAGATTGGATGTAAATGAAAGTCCATTTACTGCCAAGTGTAGACACAGTGTGATTGATATTTAAATATTGATTTTCATATTCCCTAGAGTGCACTGTATAGACCGTTTAATTTGCATAACTTCCAGTGCCAGTTAGTATTGAGGTCACAACAGGTGAATTATTCCCACAAACCTCCCATCAATAAATCATTTCGGTTGACAAGCTCTCAGGTTGTCAGCAAAACAAGGAGGGAAAATGAATTATGAAAACTATGGCAGAGAAATGATAGTGTGTGTGTGTTTGTATATATACTGTACAATGACGCTAGTTGGCTGTAAACACAACACATCTTGGTAGCAACTGAGATGAATAACTGAGGATTTGAAGAGCAGAGGAGTAAAGCTTAGTATGGTTCTTCTGTCTTTCAACAAGCTTCACATCCGCTTAGAAACTGACCTGAAAAATCACAGCTTGTCCATATTCATAAAGGATTCATTCACACAAATGTAAAAATCTTCTTTGTCTTAACTCTATAGACACATAAAGGCGAAAAAGATAAAGCTAAAGAACTTTCTTAAAAACACATATAAAAGACGCCATACAGTATATAATTCCTATGACAACCAAGTTCAAAATCACAATATATTTCACACGCTTTGCAGTTATCTTAGTTTATCTGGTCGTTTGAGGACAAAACAATTAATTTCTCGGCTAATAGATACTGTGAGGAGCTTCTTCTTTTGCCTTTATTGCGGCTGTTGGGGAATTTAAATCTGACCTGTAGCTGCAGAGAAGTCAGGCACTTGAGAGTTCACATAACATCACAACCCTTGGATTTTGGCAAACAAAAACGTCCCTAGTCCTTTACATAGAAATCAGTACACAAGCTGCTATAGGTAACCGAGAAAGTCGTGAAAGGTCATTTATTAAGTTTGGTTACAGTCTGTTTACACACAGGCAATATAAAATGATTAATACATGCAAAACATTCCGAAAAGTTACATACAGTACCTTTTAAAGCCTCCGGTCGTTGAACATTTTCACCCCACTTGATTGCAGACAGCATCTACGTCTCTTTAGGAAACCAATGGTGCATATTACCATACTGTGTGCAGCGTTGCAGACCGTCTGCTGTGCACCTCGAGCACAGATAAAGGCAGAGAGGAACCAGGGCTACAAGAAGAGTCATATATTTAAAATGAGTCAAAAATGTTGCTAAGTGGACTATATCAGCTGGTTGACATGTTGGGCAACCGCATTTGTCAGAACCACTTTTGCATCACAAATGATTAGCACAGCGATGGAGCATTATTTTTTAATCCAAGCCTAACCAATTCATCATCCTTAGGTGCCCTTAATTTAACACGAGTACAGTCACTCATGGAAGTTACATTTGGGGAAAGTGGACATTGCTGCAAAATGTGTTTTTAATAGCTGCCTGTTCACCTGCAGTGTGACAGAACAAAATGTACTCAACTAAATTATATTTCTCTTTATGTGTGTTTGAACTTCCTGAGCATGAGCGAACGTGGCTGTGTGTGTATATATCAATCAAAGAAAGGACTAAGAGTGGTGCAATGTGTCAACAGGTTGGCTCTTAGAGAAATACAATAAATAAATATTGCAGTCACTGTATTTAGTTATGAACTGTTATTTCTTTCAGTTATTGAATGCGTCAATAACTGTTAACCTCTTTTTAAGGGCAATTAAACATGTGAATTATGAAAAATCCTATGCAGAAATAGACAGCATGGGTCAATAGTCAGGTCACTTTTGCTTGGTAAGGAGGTGTAAAATATGTTTTAATGATGTTTCCTTCCTCAGAGGGCAAGCCTAAGGAAAATGGCCAGGCTAGAAATGTGTTGCTTTTGTTGCTTTTATTATAGTTGCAGTTTGTGTTTCGTCTTTGCACCTGATGTGTTGTGATTTAGCACTTCTACCAGCAAATAAAAAAGTAGCTTCAAGCCTGCTTCATTATGATATAAAATTTAGAAACTGGGCACTTGTATTATCAGAATATCTTATTTTGGGCTTCTGTCGTGTCAAACCCAGTCCAACGGGATCTGGGTAAACTCACCCTTCCCCAAATTTTAAGGCATGAATGGTTGAGTGTTGTTGGCCAAACCTGGCCAATATATATTTCTCTTAGAACCCCTTTCTCCTCTGGCAGTCCCCAAGACCATATTTCTCCTGTCAGTTCACGTCCAGACCTGGAGAAAGCCAGCTGGCCTTTCTCAATTGCCGTTTGCAGCCAGAAAGCCATAGGGCTCTCTATCCGCTGAACAATTTCAGCCAGGAAAAGTCACACTTGTTTGCCTGTGCCAAAACAGCAACGAGCCATATGCACATTAAGTTCTTGATGCATGGCAGAGCTACAAAAGATTACATGAAACAAAAAGACCTAAACAAAGACTTAGCTGTCATTTTCAGTTTTAATATGATGATTTTAAGGTAAAACTCTCTGAGATCCATTCAAGCTTCAGCCACAAAAACGTATTGGCTAACACAGACAGTGCTGATGACATGGTTCTCCGTGAACCTGCAGCCACACTTGAGGAGGTTTATCTGTCTTTGCCTTCACTCTGCTTCTCTTTCTCATATAGATTTTTGCCTGCAAATCCTCATTGATGTGTCTATCCACACTGCCTCTGAAGTCGACCAAGATAACCTCAGCAAAGTTAAGATCACATGAGTCCGATAACTTGGTCCAAAGTGGCAGAAAAACTCACCGGTATCAGATACAAAACACACTTCCGTGTTTGTCCACCAGATGACAAATGACCTCCCAGTCACAATGGACCATACATTCTCACTGAGGAATAAAACGTAAGCTGCTTGGAGGAACACCAAGCCAACACAAAACTTTTAAGTTATCACATGTGAAAATAAAATAGATAATTACATTATCATCTGATTGCAGGTTGCAGAAATGTTTTGAATTAGATACAGGATCATTTTATTTTTCACTCTCAGTTCTCAGAAGTAGCTTAGTTACTTTAATTTGGTCTTTTTGATATTTCCTTACAAATAAAACTTTCTTTAAATATGAATAGCAATTTTTTCATACTTCTCCTTATTTGGACTATGCAATCTGTTCTATAATCTATGCTTCCGTCAGACAACCAGCCAACAGAGTGCTAAGCCACATGCCTAGGAGGCGCTGGTCCAGGAACCTGACTTTGAATAATGGTTCTCTGCAACTCCATGTAGATAAGACTGGCCCGAAACATACTGTAGGGATCTGTCTGACCAGCCAAATAATAGTTTGCCCAGCCACTGAGCTGCAACCAGAAGAAAAATGTGTATCTTTCTGCAGCCACCACGCCAAGAACACTCTCACAAGGCGTTTCTATTATCAAGTCCTGTTTGTGTGGGACTTGTGTCAGGACAGTTCTGTCTGTAATTATCTAATGACCCATGGTTTAAATTTTACATCCTATAAAATTCCGTTTTCAAAGATGAATGTTACAAAACTGTTAGAAGACCCATAGTTGGCTGTATACACCAGAACTATGTCTTGAAAAGTCTCTTAAGTCCCAGCCAAAAAGCAAATGCCACAATATAACCAGCATACAAAAATATAAAACAAATATCTCACAGTGACATTTCTTATCTCCCTTTAAAGCATTAAAATAACCAGCAACAATCAGTAGTTACCTTTCAAAAACTGCCAGTGAGCAAGTGGAAATTACATTAATAAAATTAAATGTATCATTAATTGCAGTGCAATGACAGATCACTTGACATTTGACAACCGTGTCATTGTCCACATCAGTACCTGGCGTGCATTGGTGCACTGGTGAAGATCCAGAGGAGCCACACAGTTGTAACTGTTTGGAAGTGGCCTGGGGGTTTAAAATGCCAGGGTGGATTAATTCACCTCCTGCCATGACGGCTGCCCGCTGTTTAGATCCACAGCCCGACAGCTGTCCTCACTGGCTTTGATATGAGAGGGCTGGGGAGGCTGAGACAGACAGGAGCGGAGACTGCAGGAAAGGATGGAGGGAACCGAAAAGGAATAGAGAGACAGCAAGAAAGAGGATGGTTGCATTCTACAACCAAGGACAAAGTCCAGATTGGAGGGGCATGTGCATGATTGACAGTGCTTTGCTTTTGATCAGCCAGGAGAGAAATGGGATTAGACAAGTGTGTTTGTGTGTGTGTCTGTGTGTGTATGTGTGTATGTAGCTAGGAGACAGTCCCCATGGAGACAGCTAGACTAAGCATTCAGTCAAGAGAGGGGAAGTGAGCACAGAGGGCAGTGTTTGTGTGTGTGTGTGTGTGTGTGTGTGCGCGTGTGCCCGAGCACATATGACTCTGCTGTGCACAAGTGTGACAGTGATGAGATGAGACTGATGTCCAGTGTTTGATCCTTTGGTTCTGGACTGTGGAAACATGTTTCTACTGCTAATAGAATCTCAGTACTACATTGGATCTAGTGGTAATACAACTGCTCACATGAAGCTCTTGGTCACTGTAATTATTCGACCCCTTCTTCGTGTGATTCCATGAAGCTGAATATGACGCTTCAGCAATTTGAGTAATACAAATTATGTGATTATTTTCCAGGTTACAAAAAATATATTTTTTTATGTTTTCTCTGAACAATGTTTCCTTGCTGAGCTTTGGTGGATGGAGAGCAACATAAAGAGGGTAATTTTGTACCAAAAAGACTGGAAGGTACCCACTCGATCTGTCTAAATCAGACTGGTAAAACCCCAAATTAGCTTTGGCTGAACTTTAGACTGCATTTCTGCACAGAAAAAGGACTACTGTGGATTCTGTCCTGTATCTCAAGTTGCATTAGGATAGGATCTTTTCATGGCCAGCAGTGAAAAGAGAATCAATTACAATTACAGTGACCAAGAACTCTTTCAATCTGAGCCTTGTTTACAGACAGACTTGAAAAAAAAGAAAAAAAATATTTTAAAAGAAGGGTACGTTCACTCACTAGGTGTCTTTTTTAATGATAATGGATGTCCATGGATGCATGTGGATTCATTTTTAAATTACTGCTTTTTTCCCTCCACTGGTGTTTAATTTCATCTGTGGTAATACTGTCCACTGCAACAAGTTTCTGATGTATACAGTATATGAAAACAAGTAAATAAATAGAGCAGCACTGATTTGAGTTGATAGAAGAAAAAAAAAATAAGGTCAAGGAGTAATTTCACATTTTTCAACAAATGGACCATGTTCGTTATGCATGTCATGCTGTTTGATTGATGTTGAATGATGAGCTGAAACTTATAATTTGCTACTCCATTGCCAGACATTTGACAGTGATATAGTCAAAATGCCAAACATTCACTTCCACCTTCTCAAATGTGAGGGTTTGCCGCTTTTCTCTCTTTTGTATCATTATAGTCAATCAATATTTATACAGTACCAAGCTATTTGAAGATGTCACCTTAGGCTCTGCAAAGTTGTGAGGAGCGGCTTTTACTATTTTTTTGACATTTTATCCGCTAAATGATTAGTTAATATTTGGTTGGTCTAAAAAAATGAAAAAAATAATAAATAAATAAATAAAGCTTAGGTCAGTCTCATGAAATCAGGATGACACAACACCAACTGAAACCTGAATCATGACCCTAAAGCATGCTTACTGTAGTCTAACCCTTGCAGAGCAATCAATCTGTGATTAAAAGTCTTCATACACTATTCATCCCATCATGCCTCATCTCATTGGCCGTGCCGCTAAATGAACAGTTTGTTTCCAGATACTCTCAATCAAACAGTACATGACACTGGGTCATGACAAAGGGCAGAAAGACTAACAAATGCCTCTGGGCTCTTATGCAGCTGTAAATGTGCATGTAGTTTCAAAGCCCTTCAATACAGCAATCAATACTTGCTGTATCAGAGATGAATATGTTCAAAATGACACTAATCAGTGAACTCTAATATAAGCCCTGTGATGGTTTCCAAATGATACAACAGCAAAAGAAAAATCTCAATTAAACTCAAATTTGGAAGAATGGGCCAATACAAAATTGATTCTTAAAATGTATAATTAAGGCAGGTTAATGAATAAAATAGCCACATCACATTTGAAATATACAGAGTTTTTTTTTGTTGTTGTTTTTTTTTTGCGCTGGCATTTAATTTCGTTGGTGTTAATAGTGGCCACTGTACAGTATGTTAATACAAGTAAATATATAGAGCAGCACTGATTTGAATGGATTAAAAAAAAAATAAGGTCTATGAATAATTTCACATTGTGACTCATCAAATGGCCATGTTCATTATGCATGCCATGCTGTTTTATTGATGTTGAGTGATGAGCTGGAGCATTTCATTACCACTATTTATGATGGTCTTTCTTTTTTGTATAATTTTCTGCATCACCAAAGGAGGTTAGAAAAGAAATGTCTTCAATTTAGTTTTATTTATATAGGACTACATCATAACAGAAGTTATCTCAGGGCACTTTCCATATAGAGCAGAGTTCGACAGTACTATTTATATTATTATTTACAGAGAACCAACAATTCCCACCATGAGCAAGCATTAGGCAAAAGTGGCCAGGAGAAACTCCCTTTTAAGAGGCAGAAATGACCAGGTTTAAGTTAAATCCTCCGACCTGACTCATCTGCAGATAACAAGTTTCCACTTTGAGATGCAGCAAAAATTTCATCCTTAAAGTGCACCTTCATTTTGTTTATTATTGTTCCCAAGATGCCCTAAAACATAATGAACAAAGATACAAAATATTTCATAAGAATACGCCCCCCAATTCCAAAACCTTTGGTAAGTATTAGTCCCTCCCCCCAACTAGACAAACCGTTCTAGTTCAGACAGTAATGGCTTTCAGATGTGTAGTTCAAGGCCATGTAGTAAAAACATCAATTGTATCATGCAGAAATGATACTTCTAGGATATGAAGTCTAAATATTTGTGCAAACTTGCAATATTTGGTCCATTATTGTGTTTTAGCCCTGGTTTGGTCCACTGTTACACCGTGAAATATTACAATACACAGGTGGGCAAGTACAACTACTCTGTATTGGTGAGTGTTTGCCCAATTCAAGCACTGCTGTCCAGCGTGTTTCCCTGCCTTCTGTGCAATCTTCTGTCCAATTCTTGCTGGGTTTGGCTCCGGTCCCTGTTAGAGATCCTGAACAGAAATAAACGGGTAAAGATGATAAAAGAATAGTGAGTCATTTTTCCCACTCTTCCCACTTCCCACTTTAGGCCAAATAGCAGACTGTGTGACTGCATCATACAATATACATGGAATCACTCTGGGGATATGTATTAAAACTAGGCAAGCTGTCAACAGTAAACAACAAAAAAACGGTCATAAAAGGAGTTCTAAACCACATTCCTGTATTTTCTAACAGGGTGGGTTTGGGACCTTTTTTTAGGCTGATACTGGGGGAACATTCAAGTCTGATATGGGTGGGGTCTTTGAAAGACTTTCTATTAGAGATAACCAGCACTATACACGCACACCCTCAAATTGTGCTTTACAAAGCCATACTATGAAAGGTCTGTGTGAGGAGCTGGGCCAATACACACATGAACATTTCAGGCGAGTCTTTACAAGATACAGAGTGAAAAATACGCAGAAACAAACATTTTATAGCCCAGGAATGTTGATACAGTACATTATTTCCCTTTTTTTTCAACAAGCTTGACATTGTTGTTAGCAATTTAAGTTGTCCCTTTATAACATTTAACATTTAAGGAAACCCATTGTGCTGTTCAGTTTGTATCCCACTCGGAAAGTGAAAGCTAGAAAGCTTAGCCTGCTAACATTAGCGCTGATTCCCACTAGAGTCTGAGTCATCGGCAGCTCAGCTCAGTGTTGTGTTTGTCTCATATTATATCATGGGTGTATTATAAGAACTGGACACCTATTCAGTCCAATGAGAATTGCTCACCTGGCTCATATACCAAAAAGGTTTCTAGCTTCCAGGTTTACTTCCAGGTTATGTGTCTCTCTTTCGCTCCAGTCGTAGTGACGGCAAATAATCAGACTGTGAAAACTCACAGTAACAGGTAGCAGGTACCTCAGTACTTTGTATGTTACTATGTGACATGGAGAAGCAGAGTCATAGGAAGTGCTAAAATCATTCATGGTACAAAGCAACGGCTACCAACGTCAGTCCAGCTTAACTGCCTGTGTGGCAGTTGGAATTGAAGTGACATATGGAACTATTTTTAGTGCCTGCCCACAAAGATATTGCACCAATTAAATTAGATGTACTGTCTATCTAGGCTATATACAGTGTATATCCCCATGGCACAAGACATGAGCACAGGCATACAATAGGTCAGTAACTAAGTACATTTATTATATAATTATTATTTCTTGTTCATTTTGTCAGATATTGCAGCTTAACTGTATTACTGACCTGATTTATCCTCATCTGTAATTGTTTGCAAGAGGAGATCGAAAGGTCTGATTTTATACTTTATCGATCTCTTAAACAAACATTCACCATCTCTCTTCTTTGACTAACACTCTTTTCATCTCAAGCTGCAGTACTTATTTTTCTCTTCTTCACTTTCTCCCACTCAGCTGATCTCCTGCTCACTTACTCTCTCTCTCTCTCTCTCTCTCTCTCTTTCTCTTGCACACACACAATCGAGTACACATGTGATCTAGTGCTATCCCACTGCTTTTGGTAAAATATAACCAAACTCTCCTATGAAACAAAGCCAGTTGCTTTCATTGTCAAAACACTGCGTAGTTCCACCACAATTCACCAGCTGCCATTTAAAACAAGTTTGAACACAGTATAAAAAGAGCATCAACATAACACCTGTCATCATTTACAAACTTACAACTTCAAATGGGAAGCAGTCTGGAAGAAAACACTTGGCACATTGGCCAGAACTCCAATCATTTCTGCTTTAGGAGCTTAGGGGACAGATGCTACATAACGTCTTTGATTGCAACCTTCTGCTTGTTCATTTACAAGATATGTTTTCTAATGTAAATGAGAATTAAGCTTGTAGGAGGAGAGGGTATGTGGGAACAAAACACACCTCTGGGAATAATATGTTGGGTAGCTTGTTGTATCGGATCAGAAAACAATGTACAATTTCCCCAGACACCCACTCCTCATGGGAGTTACCATACTTATCATAAAAGAATCTGCTTTTATATTATTGAACTTCTAAAATGTTTGTTATTTTACTCACACAAATTGATCCACGATTCACATTAACATTTACTGTGCGCAAAAACAAATAAACAGATAAGATTTTTTTTGGCATCCTCTTAAAATGTGCCTTCAGTCATAGATTGTCATTTGTGAAAGTGAACGTGGGTACTAGCAACCTAATTACCGAAGAACAGAGAGGGCATTTTGTAACAACAAGCAAGAGCAAGCATAATAACTGTTGCATAAAAATATAGTATGTTGAGAAAGAAGTGTAAAAACTTCAGGTCTGCTGCACTTGTTGCGTCACCAGCAGAAAACACATATCACTACCAACATGGCTATAAGTGAGCTATACTTTGTCACAGTTTGTCGACACTGAATTGAGGTTGCAATTCTTCTGTTGCAATCACAGTGTGCGGTCTGTAGCGGGTTTGATGATGTATAAAAGCCACGAGTGGGCATGGGAGGGAAGCTAGCTGAGAACAGCTGTTGTTGGACTCAGAGTGGGAGTCTTGCTTTACTGGAAGCTGTACGTAATGTAACGCCAAAGAGTCATACTTCTCTCACTCAAAAATTATGTTTGGTTGTTCTATATTGCTAGGCACCAGCTGCCAGAGCTTTGGCCTTGGCTGTGCGTACAGAAAGTAATGAGGTTAATAATCTGTTATATTATATGTTTATATCATTTTCAAGCATGTTTATTTGAGGTTGGTAACAGGTTATTTTCATGGCAGACACTTTGACATCCCACCGCATGCAAAACACAGATGTGATTGTTCCATTTAGTTGGTCCAGTGTTACGGCTCCTATTGTGAGTCAAAGTCAAATTATGATTTGTAATAGTGAAAAAGCCTATGTATTGTATGTATGTAGCCTACACGTATTTACATGATAGAAATTGTCGGCATGGTTACATCAGGATTGTATTGTGTGTACACAGAAGGGTCAAAACAAATGGCCTCATACTAAAGAAAATAGAACTTTTTCTAAAAATAGGAAGTGACATTTTTCTGACACGGCAGATTTTGGCCATCGCCTTCCATGCAGTGTAGCTTTCTTGTGTCTCTACTTTTCCATTGCTGTATTTGACTACATGACTGAGTGAGCATGTGTGTGTCTCTGTGTGGGAAAGTTAATCTCTTTAATGGGACCCATCCTTTGTCTACCACTGACAAGCGTGACCACTGTCCCAATTCAGCTCAATGTAGTTTCATGCATGGCTGAAATCATAATAATGAAATCATTATGCATGTGGACACAGTGACAGTTTCACAGGAAAAGGTGGAGGATATTACAGTGGCATGAAAAGAGAGAGCCAGTCACTACTGTCTATATAAATACAATGTTTTACCACATTTACATTTTGTAGCAAATATTTTAGGCTTATTAGGAAAGTTTAACTCTCGTACTTTTAAGATTCACAATGTGTGAAAATATAACTGCTGTGATATTACTTTATTCTAGTGATTTCTAAAATTCTATTTCTTATTATTCTATTAAGTTAAAGTAACTTTGCTCATCCCCACAGAAAAACAATCCGATTAAAGATTGTTGATCAACAACAAAAAACAGTAATGGATCATATGAATAATGTTGGCATTGAAAAAGCACTTTGCCAATTTCCAGACTTATTTAAATTTGTAATACTTATGATTACTGCTGATGATTGAAATGTTTAATATATTTATAATGCTCTGTGAGTCGTTCCAGCTGCCTTTATTTGTACTGCCCACTCATGTATTCTGGTATTAATGGGTGATTTTGGCTGAGCTTCTTTTTTCTTTCTTCTCTCTGCAAGCCTGGCAGTGTCACTACAGCTCAGTTTGCTGTTTGAGTTTCAATTCAGAAAAACTTCCCAGCAGGACATTATGAATAACCTCACATTTTATAAGCTCAGGATGGTGCTGGTAGTGCTGCCACCTGGGTTATGGCCAGCCGACACTGGCAGCACAGCTAGCTGGACAATAAAGAGAGCTGCTAGGAGCCAACAGGTAGATTCAACTCGTAATATTTATTTATGTTCCAGCAAGCCACCAATATGGCTAATGAAGACTGAGACACAATAGTGCAGAGCCTTTGTAAGGTTGGCCACACAACACCGGACCATAACAGACCATTGATGTTACTCAGCTGGGACATCCCCTGGCTGACAGCATTAACAGAGGTACTTCTGACAACTGAGGCAAGAAAGGGCTCCATGGAAATGTAATGTGGAAATGTGGTGGTGGAATTTCCAATCTACAGCAGATTGGCATTTTACAACTTAGTTGTTTTTGTATTTGCACACATACACTACAGCATGAAACCCAATAATAGAAATAAAACAGATGTGACAGGAGAAGTCAAGAAGCCACAGCCTAATACAACAGACATGCCCTCGAGTAAAGGAAAGAACAAAGAGAACAAAAGACAAAATATAAACTAAACTAAGAAATACAAAATGATTTAACAAAATACAAAGAAAAGAAATGACAATAAGAAACAAAATAAGCAGGAGCTCACCAAAGCTGCAGAGAATACTCAAAAATAAACGTATAAAGTAAAGAAAAGAAAGAAATAGACATAATCATGAACTAAATGTGATGACAATTTCCTTTTAAAGTGTTCAAATGACAGCGAGCTCTTCTTAACGGTTACTTTGGAACTCCAGATCTGTACACCACAATATCTATGAGGACTACTGTCCATATTTCTGTTCGTAAAAAGGAAGATTAAGATGATCAACCTGTCTGATGTGAGAACGAATTTGAGAATTCTGCTGCTAAAAGTTTGTGAGAGTGAAAGTGGCAAGAACATACATCATGAGCTAAGGTTGAATACTTGAATGTCTGTTTCAACCAAAAGTAAACAAAATAATCTACTCGCCATCCTGCATGCCTTTTGTCATATAATGCATACAGGGGGATAAGAAACACGAACAATCAACAGGTCCAGGTTTGCTATGCAAAAGGTCAGAAAAATTTACCTCGTTACGTAAAAACAATATGTTGCTTTTTCAACACGTAATATAGCTGAGTGAAACTACTCACAACAAAAACAACAGTTTGAAAAAATATACTTACATGCAAATGAACAGCATGAAAGAAAAAATGCCTACATTGTATAAAGGCCTTCAGGCTTTGCTATATATATATAAAATATATAAATGTTCCATATTATAGTTGCCATGTGCAATATTGTCCAATGTTGACATTGCGTTGAGTATGTAGGCAGTTCAAAGTGTGGAAAAGTATGAAAAACTAAATGTACTGCGGTTTATGACAGCAGGGAAATGATTGATGTGGCTTAGCCTAGTGGGAAGATTGTGTTTGACATAATCAGATAATTATTATAATATGGATGACTGAATACAAACAAAAAACATTATTGGGATATTCTATTCCCTAGAATCAGCACACAATAATAAAGGCATTTAAACGAAGTAATTGCTAATTTACCAAAAGCATCGCACTTTAAATTAATTGTTTATCCTTTTGATGTCTCAAACTAAAAGTAAAAGGGGACAGATGAGTTTCAACTATAAAGAAACTCTATGTTTAATAACACTGTAAGACCCTAAATATGCCTTTTGCCTCATTTCCATTTCTAGTGTCTTCATAAGAACTGATGGAACATATACACACGCCCACAGACACACACAATCATAGACAATAACTTGGCACAGCGCTGTGAGCACCTAGAATACCATGTTATCTCTATCAGCTAATTAAGCATTCAGTGCATGCATACGTACATGGCTAATGATAATGAATTCTGCTGTCAGTGTAAGACTTAATGAGGACCACGTGTCATCACCTTAAGGCATATTCAAACGTATCATTATTTAGCACAATTAACAGTGGAAAGTTCAGAGTTTTGTGTAGAAAAGATAAAATTTATTTCCCTCATTTACTATTTATTTTTGCATCTTTTGCAACATCTTTGACCCATTTAACAGCATTCAGCTGAGCTCCATACTGTGGTAATGAATGTTTTTTCATTGAATTACAACACTGCTCTTAACGTATCATAACTGCTCATTATGCAAAGTCCAAGAAGTCAGGAAGAGACCATCATAATGAGCGTATTCATTTTTTTAAAAAGGCATTTTTTATAACATAGCGTGTGTATGCTGACAAGGTTTAACTATTTGATGTTACCTTTAGCCTTTAGAGAAGCAGCCTAGTTAATTTTCCCAATGCCCAATTGGTTAAAACTGTGCAAGAAAAGTAAATAATTAACACATCTTGTGCAGCACCTTTTAGCAAGGTTTTTAATCCACAATTACACTAAACAAAGAAGATTCTTTTTTTTGCTCTCTGATATTTGTTTGGTTTGTTGTTCTTTATAAAACCTATCCCTGTAGCTGTCATTGTTAATATGCCTTTGCTGTGTGTACAGGTTTTTTTCAGCATCTTGTTAAAGGCTAAACTAAGAGCAGTAAGTTGTCAGTTACAATGTAGTGTGAAATAAATATATTTTGAGCTCCTGTTTGAAATGCTTTTACTTGGCTGTACTAGACCTCAGTTGGCCTTGTTGTGTAAAAATGCCAGTGATTTGATCTTCATTATTCAACATACATAAAGCTAAAGCTCTTTCCTTTTTGTGTCTTTTTCTTTGTCTCTTTCTACGTACATTTTTTCCCTTTTTCTGTGAATTGAGTGCTCGTCTTTTCTCTGTCACGTCTCCTTGACACTTTTGACACTATTTCTAACAAGCAAACAAACATGTATCTTCATGTATTGCTGTACTACAGGTACTATATGAGTTACATGACTGAGGCATCTTGACCAACCTGTGCCACCTGTCAACAGGCAAATAAACAGCAGCAGAAGTTTAAAACTGCAGATGAAGACATGCTCATGTCTGCCATCTACAGGTAAAAAAAAAAAAAAAAGCTGCTGTACAATAATTGTGACATGTGTGGCAATGTTTTATGAGTGTGTGTTTTGAGGTTTAATATTTAACATTTTAATTATGCAAGAGGAAGGAGTTGAGTTTTTGGGCTTTGTTAATCAAAAATTTGATTGGAATCTCAGAGCTATGGGACAACTGGGATTAGATGAGAGTTTATTTCCCCAGTCAATCCTTAAATATTATTTTGGTGAAACCTACATAAATTACAAAACAAGTTCTCCAAATTAAACAACAAAATAAGTAATTTGTACATGCCCTTTAGAACAATACATAGAAGCCTTCATAATCTGACACCACCAGGTTGGCATTATTCGTCTGTGTCTTCCAAAACCATTACATATCACTGTTGAAACATACACCAGCTAGCTGGCTTGCTTGCTTTAACTCTTCCTCTACACATACACACAGACCTTTGATGACCGATCTAAACATGTGTAAATCCACTCAAACGACACACACACACACACACACACACACATTTTTGATCCAGACCACATTCATCTAATCTGATGCTGCAGACTCAATGTGTTTGCAGAGGAGACAAAGAAGGTAAAGAGACACAAGTCAATACGTGCCTTCACTATATCTGCATGGTCATCAGGCTCATTTTGCTACCTTATCCACTAACACTGAAACTGAGCTTCAAAGCCTTTTGAACCAGATGTGTGTGTGTGTGTGTGTGTCTGAGTCTAAGAGAAGAAGAGAAAAAGAAACTTAAAGAGAGAGCATGTTTTAAATAAAAGTCTCCAAGTCATCCTAATTGATGATGAAAAACTACATTTCTAACTACCGAGACCCTAAGTGCCTCTGCCATTAAGAAAATTACCATTTTCTAATGGCAACAACCACTTGAGAAAGGCTTTCATTTGTGTGTGTGTGTGTGTGTGTGTGTGTGTGTGTGTACACAATGTTGTGTTTGTGTACCATCTTGTCATCCTATATAATATTTTCTTTGATAATTACTGTACAGCGTTGGTAATTGCTAGGTGGTAAAATAGAGGGATACTCATGTCTGTTTCTATTTGGCAGACTTTTTCCAATCATTTCTACAGTATTATATAGTGCTACATATAATATGAGACAGCACAGTCCTTAGTGTGCTACAATGTGAATAGGTAGAAAATTATATATTTTTTCTAATTGCAGATTCAGAATCAATATTTTCATGTTCACTTTTAGACTCATCAAAGTGTTTATAGTGATTTCCATAGTTTTATTGAACTGCTGATATCTGACAGTACATAAAAAGGAACATTTGCATATTTGTATTAGTTAGTGTTTGATTGATATATTGGTTTGTTGTTATTAGATGAGTGTGTCATTTCTTCCACGTCCTCACTCGCAGACCAAAAACAGACATTTTGTATGAATGAATCAGCCAACAAAAAAACCTCCGGCAACAATGAATCTTTTTTTGGCATGGGAATCAGCTATCAGTATCCACCTACCTGTACCTGTCTACCAGTTTTGTAGCTGTGATTTTGTTGTACTGCAGACAAGATCTATATTTGACAGCAATGTGGGACAGATGGCTGCTCTCTGAATGATGTATTGAATCCTGAACCAGACCAATTGACAGTTTCATCCTTCAAAAATGATCAGGCTGGTGGCTGCTCTAAGCGCCTCTGTTTGCTACCTCCAGCACGACTTGGGAAAACACAGATCAACTCTTGAAAACTTGTGTAAAGGGCTCTGCTCTTTTCTCAGAGTTTCCAAAATAACAACAGCAAAAAGGTCAGGTTTATGTGCATTATTATTAATGTATTATGATGTGCATACATAATATCCCACTATACCATCACTTAATCAATGGGTCAGATTGATTTGGTTCAGAAAAACAGTACCTTAAAAGGCCTTTGATTTAGCACTTTATAAACTTTATAAACATATATATTATGCTATTATGCAATTTCTTGTATATATTCATGGACTGAAACATTGTATTCCAAATCTAAAACAAAACAAACATTTGTACAGAAGGTCAAATGGGAATCTTTGGCTGCGGGAGGTATAATAGTCTTAGACAAGATGACTCTGCTGCCATGGGATGAACTGGGTCATGTCGTGGTTTGAACCAAAGCTTGTTTTATTGTGCATTCAGTAGAATAGTTTTCAGGATGTGAATAGGCATCTGGGGGTGACATCCCACGATATAAGATCTGGAAGGCTCATCCCAAATGTGGGGGTGGGACATGGACCTTTGCATGGGTCACAGGCAATCGACATTGGCTTAGACATGGATCGTAAGACTTAAGATTACATGTCAATTGGCGTAATTGCAAGGCAGAAATTAAGAGCAGTTAAGGTGTATGTAATGGGATCTATAAAGTGCATGGAGGAATGTTGCTCTGTAAGCATCTGTGTGATGAAGAAACCAGCTTCACGTCTCTTAGAAGGACTAAATGCAGTGTGTGCAGTTTATTCCAGTGGGCCCAATCCACTATAGTTTGATATGAAGAGGAACAACTGGCCTTAAATAGCTTGTATAATATCCATACACATTCATTGTTGTAACAGATGCTCCAAACTGTCTGTCAAGATGGTAACAAGAGGTCCTTTGGTGCCAAATGGTTAAAACATGGTTCCGCAAATTCCAGGTTGATTTGTTTGATTATAACTCCAGGTACCCACACTAAAAAATAAACATGTGGCAATTTAACTAAAATTGTCCACTAAAATTTATAGAATCACTCCTCGGAGCCATTTTTCCACATAGCAGAAAGATTGCCTATTCGTCCATCCTTGAAGAATGACGTGTCCCTGTGATTACTGACATTTTGAGGAGCATGAGCTGTCTTAAAGCTGTTTGATTACAACATACTTAAACTGACTTTTTATGGACACAAAATGTTAGTAAAATGTAATTGAAAATGTAAACATCCCTACAATGTCAGACCTATGTAATTAACATTCACCTTGCTTTGTGAGAGGGCATGTAAATATGTGTTTATCTGAACAAGTGGTGTTTGCACGTGTTTGTTTGCACGTGAATGTCAACTTGCACCTATTCCGGTGCTCCTTTCTACTGAGATCTGTTGGCTTGCTGTGTGGAAAACTGCACACCAAGGCTTGGGATAAAAACTTCAAAAGTGACCTCAAATATACAGAAATGTGCTAGGCTGGGGTAGTCAAATGATATTACTTATGTAGGTATGTTCAGACAGAAAGCAAAGTGGATTTCTAGTCATGCATCATTCGTATGAATTTGACAGCTTAAGTCTATGGACATGTTAGCAGCTCTGTTAGGATGTATTTAGGCACAATTTATCCTGAAGGGAACATGAATAGCATCCAACTTTTATGGCAAACCATTCAGTTGTTCTTTCATTCTTTCATTTCAGAAGAAACTCAGTATGACGATTTCATGACCTTACATTTAATCTTTGTGAAAAGCCAGTAAGATTCATCCACCAGGGACCATGAATGCAATGTACAATTTTATGACCATCCAATACTTGGATTTCAGTCTAGATTGAATGCCAGACCATAGATTGACATTGTGTACAAGTGCACTAATATAGTTCCATATACTTTCCATGCCATTTATTCCTTTCATTTTTATCCCTTTTTATCATTGTGCGAGTTTTGCAGTTTTGTAGACAGGAAGTCAGTGGGGCTGTATACAGCCACAGGTGCAGCAACCCAAACCACCCCCTGCATCTTTACCGGCTAGGTGTATTTGAGAACGACTTCATGCTGCTGTACAGTATGTGTGCACACATGAGGCCAGTCACACACCCAGTGGTTTAGAAAATGACTCTGTCTGACCTCAGTCTCGACTAACAGTTTGTAGGAGCCACATGCCCTATAAACTGCACAACAGGCCCAGCGGCTGGCAGGAAAACACAGACGCACTGAGAAAGGTTATCCTATACTGCTCCTAACAAGATTAAAAATGATTCATGAGACATCAGTGATGCGTTCCAGCCTCCTACAGAGAAGACTTCCTTACTTCACCAGCAGAGGGGGGAGGAAGAAATATACAGTATAAGTACAAAATATACAGTACAAAATATTTAGTATATTTTTAAACTTTTCGAACACCAAACTATTACAAAGGTAAAGTAGTGGCTGACTGCCTTGCAAGTCAATCTTGAGAACGACCTTATAGTAGAGTGTATTCATCATGTGTAGCATTTTTAAAGATTGAAGCAAGTGCTGGTGCCTTCCTTCCTCCACTGTAATCTATTCACATCCACTCTTAGAGTTCAAATGAGGCAGGTTTGTACTTGTTGGGCCGTGTTTCAGTGCACATGAGCCTGTGAAAATACTGTCCTTCTTTCTATCTGCATGTGTCTATTTGTGTGTGCATGTGTGCATACACTGCATTTGCATCTGTATGTATGAGTCCCGAGACTGCAGGCCATTTTATTATCTGAATGGGCCCAGGCAGCGCTGGGCTGGAACCAATCACATCAACCTGCTATGATAGGAATCCTGGGGGACAGCATCGACTAAATTCCTTCACTTTTCCATCTAAAATGTGGCTCTTCTTTACTTTATATGCACATGAATCAGCCAAATATGACCATTTAAGATAACTGCGGTCATCAAATTGTCAACAGAAGTACACCACCTGCATACACATTGTGGTGAAATACAGTAATCACAAATACATTTTTGTATTTTCATCTGCATCCACACAGCCAATGTCTATATGCTTTTTATTGTTTAATATTGCCAAAATTTATAACAAACCACAACGTCTTGGCTTACAACTGCCGTCACCACTAGAAATACAAATCACATTAATAACCCAGAACAAAGCAAGTACAATTGTGTCTTTGACTGTCAGAAAAAAAGGCATTTTATTGGGAGGTTTCATCATAGTCTGTGATAATAAGGTATGAGCAGTTTGTCCGTTTGTTATTACTTAATTAAACATGAATGTTCATCAGTAAGAGTCTACAGCCAACCTAGTGCCTTACTGTACTTAGGCACCTCTGTGCTTTGTGCTAAATGCTAATGTCAGCATGCTAACATGCTTACAGTGACAATGCTAACATGCCAATGCATGTTTCAGTTTTTGGGACATTTCACTTACAACCAAAATCGTCAGCTCTTTTGTGGCGATAAAGAAAACGTGAGAGAATCACCAAAGTCATTAGGCTTTCCAGATTATGGTCATAATGTCACTCCATCAAGTAGAAAGAAAAGAAAAACTTTTAACTGCTAGAAGAAAAGTAATTCGGCTCATTGGGATTGTCTGTACAAACCTTCATCTAATAGTTGAGATACTGCAGTCTGAACCAAAGTGGTGGACAGACCGACGGTGCCAACCAAATGTGTCTGACAAAGTCAAGTATTCATCATCCCTTCTTCAAAGCCCCAAAAAAAGAAATTACCCCACTCAAAATCTGTCTACAGTCTTTGTTTATTACATTTAGAATAATAAAAAAAAATACAATAGTGAAATGCAGCAGCCTTATTACTCATGCCAATTTTACAGTGGTTGGAAGGCATTAGAAATATGAAAGCTGATTTCTAATCTCAATAAACACCTGCAAAGCTGCTACTTAGCTTCAAGGGAGTTCTGCATTATTCCATATTAGTAGTGTTGTTGTGACCATGGCTTTGTCCTCAGATATGATAGGCCGAAACGGTGGAGGAAGTGATTTATGAATCGTGCTTTGTTTGCTTTACTTCCTCACATCGATTAAAGATGAAAACTGCACAGAGCAGTTGTGCTGCTAAATGTTTCATGTGGCATGAATTAAGTATGTGAGGATCCCCAATCGAAGTCAAAAGAAGGCAGGTGGATAGTGGGAGGAAAAAGCTATTGAAAACTAGGAGTGATCACTGACAGACATGTGTGTGTGCGCGTGTGTGTATTTGTGTGCTTGTGCATGCAGCTCGCAGGTTAGTTTTCCTGGAAAGCCATAGGGCACAGATGCAGTAGCTTCCATGCTTGAGACACATACAAATCCTTGCACACATACAAACTAAATCATACACACATACACACACACACACACACACTTAGGGGAAGTCCAGTCATGCATATCAGTAAAGCTGATGATCTTAAAGTGTAATCCATCCTGAACAGCAGCTTTGCTCATCTCTTCAAACCCATTTCAAAGCATGCGGTTCTCTTAAGTTTATGCTGGGATCAAAATCCATTTAACCATGTTTTGAAGTCCCTTAATTCAAATCAATAACAAAAAAAGCTTGCGAAATCTCTTACGGCTCTTTCAGAAGACCAGAGGCAGAGTGAAAAAACGATGGATGTGAGCAATGGGAATACTGCAAACAAGGAAAACATGTGACTGGATCAAACTTTGAACACCAGAGACATTTCCCTTTTTACCTAATTCAGTTAAACTAAAGTGAAGTGGTAACAATCTCCACCCTTTCACCCATTCAGCACATCCTTTTTGAAATCACAACATGAGGTTTCCTGTAGTGAGCCTCTAACTACAAAATGTAAAGCTTTTTGTACTAGTTATACCAAATAACACTCATTATTTTCAAATGGTAATTTAGGAGTAAGTAGTTTTTAACAATATATTTGAGCCCATGAGCAGTTTAAGTGAAATCTAAAGCCTGATTTAAAGCCACTGAGTCTTTTCAGGTCACATCAGGTTCAGGCTTCAGCCGCACACCTTCCTTGTTTATAGATGATTGAACTACCACTGAGCCAAAGAGAGAAAATATACTTGATCTAAATGAGTGCTGAGAGAGAGGGAGAATTGGACTTCAGGAAAGTGGGCTTACTTTGAATTTAGTCTGGGAAATTATGTTGGCTGTAGTGGCTTCATTAAGGAGTTTGCCAGCAGCCTGTGCGCTGGTACGGCTGCTATAATTGTCTTTCTTTCAGTGTCTTCCAGAGAGTTGCTTCGCATTGGGAGGAGAGGTGAGCACACTTCGTAAGTTTGAGAAGACAACCAGGTGGCATGAACAGGTCTGTGAAAGTGCAGAGACAAACAGACACACAACAGGCATGCAAAGAATGATCTGCATGATTGAATTAACGGGTAGATGGAAAAGATGTCTGGCTTTTAGACTCGGGCACACCAGCATTTAAATTGGCAAAATTCCAGTGTAGTCACTGTAATTTGTGGGTTTACTTGTGGGGGCCTAAGAAAATTGGTGCCAATTTTCTGCTTCAAGTTTACTTGGGGAAGCTATCAACTCATTAGCTGTGTTGCGCCCACTGTTTTCTAATCTGACACCTCTCTTGTTAAGATTTGGTTATATTTAGGCACTAAAATGACTTTGTCAAGGTTAGGGAATGATTGTTGTCATAGTTAAACGAAACCCATGCTGGCTGCTGACAGTTAATGGGAAACAAATAGTGGTCTCCCATGTCCAAGTTCAATGTTCTGTTAGGACATAAGTCCTTTAAAGCACTGGAGGTCTTTGTCACTGAACATAAACATATTTTGTATTTGAGCATTTGCCGAAACAACTGATGCTGTCTTTTTTCTCGGTAGGTCAGTCTCTTGTAGATGCGTATTCAAAACACACAGTGAATCAATTGCCTGAACTTTGCCATATACAGTAGTTTGATTTGGTGCACACAAGCAGGCATCTTTGCAAAGGGCAGGCGGAGGAACATAGTGTCATTTTAGAGAGCCTTGCAGTCATTCATTCATCCACATCTCTCTCCCGCTCTACCTCAGCCTCCCTCTGTAAACCAATACTGATTCCAAGCTGCAGAATGGCTGACTGAGTACCTGTCTGGTAGACTCGCAGACTGTGCCCAGTGGTGGATTAATCTGGTTACTATTGAATACCTGGGTTAGGAATCGATCTGTCCGTTCGTGGCATGAATGTGTAAGGAAGGTGGACTCAGTGTGTGGCTACTGTTTTGGTGTGTGTGTGTGTGTGCTTGCCTAAGTCTCTTTGTGTCTGCAAGTATGTGCATGTACTGTACGTGCCAGTGCAGTGTGTCTGTGTGTGTTTCTCCAATTTGTCATGACCTTTAAACCGTGCTTGTTTGCCTAGTGTTGATGCGTGGTGCATTAACTTCAATCCACTGCTCTTCCCCGCCTTCTTTTGAGATGCTCTTGTGTTTTTTTTCCCGTGTCTGTCTCTGTGTGCGCGCAGTTTCTGGTCTTCCCTTTTGATTCTCGTTAATTGTATCTGTGGGCCATGTCTTTTCAGATCACCTGTCTCCATTTGGACGATGGATGGAGGCCTGATTCCTCGATAGGTTTCTTCATTGCCCGATAGAGCTCTATTAAATCTAGTCTAATTTCATTTTCCTTGGTGATTTGGCCACATGTCTCCAGCACACAGGTCTGAATGAGCTCTAGATTGAATTGAATCAAAGCATATCAGCTTCTGCAGAGATCAGACTTCGCTTTAGTTCCATGGCAGCAGGTGTGTGTCTTTGATTTGGTTGTGGTAATAGGCACCTTTTATGTTGTTGGGTGTCGTGATGGCCCAAAAGCAATATTTGTGATGTTTCGGCCCCATTTGCCCTTTTTTCAAACCAGCTGCAAAAACAGAATCAGAATCAAAATACACGAAACTCTCCATACAAAAAACAGAAAGAATGATGATAGATTGTAGGAGGAAAAAGAGTAATCACACTGGAAGTAAACCAATGGCAAAGTTATCAAACTAATTGCACCAGCTGACCCAACCTTTTTTTAATGGATCCATTTATTCTTGTGTTTTCCTCTGTTCTACCAGGCACTTTTTGTGTTTTACCAGCTGTTGTACTTGCACAGTCATCTCACAGGGACTTTATTAAGATTTAATGTTTTGTCTTATCAGGTGTTATAGGAAAGCGGGTCACACTCTGTGTTCACATTTTAATTGGAGCTTCTATGAAATCAGTCTAAAATCAAATTGGCTGTTGAAAAAAAAAAAGTTGAGTCCCATCTGGTGTGTTGAAGCAGAATAAAATATTATATAGTTCTTATGGCATTTCTTCTCCTTTATTGTTCAGAGAAAGGGTTCATTATTTCATTTGAGCCCTTTGTAACTGAGGCTCCCAAGACTGGCTTTCATTCATTTATTAAACCCTTTATTCAGTAATCAGTGATATTGAGGAAAAGGCCTCATGGGCTGGCATCAACTGATGTGAATAATTGAGAGCACAAAATAATAACAATACTTATGATGAATAATTAAAAAACAAAACACAATTGATTATTTTAAATTATTATATTGAATACTTCATTGTAACAAAGACTCCTCACCATAGTTACAATACTAAACAATTTTGGCTAAAGTTCCCTGCCTCCTCCTCCTCCTCCTCCTCCTCCTCCTCCTCCCACTCACCAGTTATCACCTCTGGTCTCTAAATCAGTACCTTCCAGTTGCTTCCTTCCAGCCTGCTGCCTCAGTGTCTCCATGGGTGGGTTTCTTTGACTAAGACCATGCAGCAGCATGCAGCCGCTGGTGATGGATTGTCCCATTACTCTATGACTTCCCTGCTGTTTGCCTGTGGTCTACCACAGTGTGTTAGAGTGGATTGTAGAGTTTGTGTGTGTGTATGTGTATAAGCACTTTTGTGTTCCTAGAGTTATGAGATCCAAATGTCCTCATGGACATAAAAATATGAGGGAAATCTTTCCAAGTAGAGACACTTTTTATAATCCTTTTTATAATATATTTAAGGATTTTAACCTGGATTTAGGGCTATTGTGAGTTTTAGATTAAAGCTTCATTTGTTTGTTTTTTGGCCACTCGGGTGCAATGCAGCACGCTGTAAATATTTATTAACATTATTTTCTTATAAAGTCGATATGGTGATGGTGTTTGCAATTCTGACAATTGTCGGTCACATATCCAGCAGTTACGAAGCAACTTGTTTTTTTGTGCAGTTTTGCTCTAGAGCAAAAAACACTCCATAGAGTTGAGGGGAACTGTAGAGTTGGTGATCATTCTCTGTGGTTTTGTCACTGAATGACACCTTTCACATTACACATAGTCAATTGATTCATTGTTGAATTAAAAATATGAATTAGTGCAGCTAAATGTTAGGGTTCTATGTGGAATTAAGTTCAAGATTTGGGTTTAGATAATGGTTTGAATAGGGATTAAGCTTGGATTAGGGTAAAAGTTAATGATATGCAGTGAGGAAAAAGGTGTTGGTAATAAATGCAAAGTGAAGTGCTGCACAAGTATAATAACACAAATACGTTTGAACATGCATTCTGTACTGTAAGTATGCATGAAAATCCATGCGTGGATGTGTGTGCACAATATAGAACTGCTAACTCTAAAGTGAATGATTTATTTCAGACTGACAGAAATGACACCCTGTCTAAACATGTCTGCATGTGCAGGTCCAGAAAATTGTGACCCAATAAGAAATAATTTGCACAGTAACTGATATATTGTTGCATTGCTGGACATTTACAAATAGTAGAATAGCCATCTGCCCCATTGTTTTTGGGGTATCGTGTCAATTTGTATTTGAGTAGTCACAGGTTTGTTATTAAAGACTACACACATTCCCTCTTTTTGATTGAGCCCTCATAGAATGTTCTTCTACGGCCACCTGCCTCCACAGCCCCTTGTCCTCCCACTAGCCAACACTCTGCAACAATTCCCACCACATGCCACAATATTTGTTTTTAAACCCCTTTTTAAAATAAGACATCTCTAATGCTGTTTGAGTCTAACAAACACATCACCTGTTATTTTGTAGCTTTTGCCAGCATCACCAGCTCAGGGCAGTGGCTTCCTCTGAGGTTACTTACTTTCCCTGTTGTACTTCTTCATCATCAGAATCATATTGGGCTCATCTAATTATACTTTGATTGTAACAAAATGTTATAAATGTGAGATAATTCATGATTACCTGATATACTAAACTTCATTCACTCTCATCTTTTCCTTCATTCATTGCCCTCTGAGCCTCCTGGCTCCTTCCCATTCAAATATCTTCCTGCTTCCCTTTATTATCTTATCAGCTTGAATCTAAGAGGCAACTCCTTACTGATTCATTTCATCTTATCAAGTAAGCCTGGAGCTACCACTCCTCTCCCTTACCCATGCAGGAACCGATCACTAATCACTATCCTCGTTATCAATCCAATTAGCTGCACCTGTAGAACAACGCTTCCAGCTCCTGATGCTGATGCAAACATCCAGCTGTGTTTGGATTCCTACCACTGCCTTTCCTTTTCCTACCTGCGGCACATAGCTGCTGCTGGTAAGTGCTGTTTGTTGTGCTCTGTCATCTTGTGTGACGCCGGTTAGTGAATCTCCAGGGGCACCTCCTTCAACCTCTATGTACACCTGCAATAGATCCTTTCTTATGCAACAAAGTCGGTTGATTCTTCCTCCAGAAGGCTTGTTAAGGAAATTTAATTGTTTGCACCACCCATCCCGCTGCTGTTGGTGGATATAAAAACAACTTGTTGCTGTTGATGTTCATAATATTCAGCTAGATTTTTTGTTATAATGCCTACAACCCAAAATTACAGGGTTACTGTCATGAACCTGGTTCTCTGAACATTTGAAATCTACATTTTTATTCAATGCTTTATATGCGTAAAATGTGTTACCTGATTGAAATACAGCATACCTGCTAGTAATTTTGGCTTCTGAAAATGTGTTTGTGAGCAATGACTCAGACTCAACTCAGTGTGCGAGAAAGGGAAAAAATCAATCTTAGCTAAAATCCCCATTTTATATGCAAATTTGAACATGAATGCATCAGAAGTGGATGGCAAAAGAAAACTAAGAGGCTATAACCAGTCATAGTGTGGAGTTTTAAACATTCCACCACTGTGACTAATACATGGAAATGAGGTTACACAAGACAAACTGTTACTTTAAAATCAAATTCAAATAATCTTCCCTATAATGATTAGAATCAGGGAGTAATGTACGAGGATATACGACTACAAGTTTTTAGTCCATTCATTTTTAGTTGCCACAACTGGACTCATGACAGACAGCCAGCTAATGCTTGATAGACCCCCTCTTCTTTATAATGCAGAATGAACACAACACTGTGTGGGAGCTGCTGATAACTCGAAAGGAAAATCTAGTGAGATTTCAGTTGAGCTAACTAGCCTCCACTTCCCGAGTTCATGCCAATTGGCCAAGCTTTCTAGCTTCCAGCTTAAACTTTAGCTACAAGACAGGAGATCCCACATGTTGAATGTTGTAAGAGGTCAAATGTGTTATTATCACTAAATTGCTACAAAAGCATATATATTTCCGCAAATATGTTTGCAGAGATTTGAGCTTTTTTTTAATAATTGAAAAAATGTGCACAATAGCAACAGTGTCATTATATAGTATACAGTACACTACACAATATATTTTCCCTTACATGAAAAAGTAATTAGAATTATTTGCCCACTGCACAGAGAAGGGAAAAAGTAGAAAATGAAAGGGGAGCTGAAATTCTTTTTTCCTTCTCTTTTAGATGAATTGATGGGTCTTGTAGCGGTAATAATTGCAAGGAAATAGGCAGTGAGATTCTAAGTGCGGGTTTTGGGAGGTTGAGAAAAACCAGTGGTTGAGATTGTGATTGGTGTCTAGAGTGAAAACTGTGGAGTAATGATTTTGGAGCTGTTTCTGCCTGTGCTCGGCCCAGGAGAGTTATGGCATTAAAATATAGACCCTGTTTTTTCTTCCCACTGTGGGTTCCTGGCTCAGGAAAGGCTTTATAGAGTAAGCTCCTCAAGTATTTGGACAGTGACACATTTTCTTATTATTTTGGATGTGAAATGACAGTGTCGCTGCTGACTGCCAGCTTTAATTTCAGGGTATTTTTCTAACATACTGGTTGAAAAGCAGAGTTAACAGTCCTTATTTTCACATCACCCCTTATTACACTGCGCTTAAAAGAATTTCAACAGATTAGGATTGCAGAGCATTATCAGGTCTCCTTTTTTACTTGTCAGAAATTCTACATGTGCAATTATCTCTGGGAGAAGAGATGGAACTGAACAGGCAGCACTCATTGCTGATTCAAGGAAAGCAAGGTGACACACGGGAAAAGACAGAGATGTGGAGACAAAATTAGAGAGGGAGCAGTCAAGGGCAGAAAAGACAGATATGCAAAAAAGAAAACACCTGACAACTCCAGCTCACTCCACTTTGCCAGAAAGAAGCTTTACACCTCTGAAATATTTGCCCCCCAAAACAGCTCCCTCCGTGGGCTGTCAGCAGTGAGACTGTCCCTTTTTATACCCAGACGCTATCCACAGTCTTGACAGGCATGCACAAAGACAAAGTAACACACAAACAGACATACACAGTCACAAAAAACTAGTACACAGGTACGTACACACACAAAATCCCACGCAGAAACACTCATAAAGCCAAGTGAGGTGGAAGAAGAATCCTATCAGCTGTCCACCTACAGATTGAGAAAGGCTGGAGCCTCACCTAGGGACACACACAAACATACACACACACACACACACACACACACACAGGCATGTCACTTTAATTGTGCTAACCTGCTGAAGCTTACATCTGATGGTGAAATGTGGATGACAGGCTTCACCCCAAATCCTCTGCATCAGTATATAAACAAACAAGTTAGACAAAGTAAGTGAGAATGTTGCATTACAGTTATCAAGACAAACTCCTTCAGCCTTCAGGAATCAGTATTGTACTAGAAAAAGGAAAATTTGAAATAGAACCCCTTTGAATTAACTGTCTGATAGTCTGCCTGCTCCATGATTGAAATAGTTGATTCATTAAATGAAGGGTTGACGTGCTGAATGAAGAAATCAATCACATTTTGACTATACCTTTTGGTTAAAAGTTGGCACTGCCTGCCACCCTGAAGATTTTATTCAGTGCCAGACAGAAACTGCACAAACCCGCACACAAGCAAATGAGCTGTTGAATGAAATTACTTTAACTCAAATGAATCTGATATTATCTCTCTGGCATCATATGCTTTTCATGTGTCACCGAATGGAAACAATGAATGAGCAGGAAGCATGATCATTTATTTTTGTGACTGTTTGATTAAGTCCACTCTGGTGGTTTTGGCATCTGAAAATAAATAATGAACAACATGCCTAATCAATAACAATATGTTTCATAGTTCAGCCAAATGGTGTGACGCAGGAGGTGTTATTCATGCAATTATCTCCACTCATGCACAGGTTATTATTTTGCGTATTATCCCAATCAGATCATGATTTAAATCTTGATACAAATACTGAAATTATACTGAAATAACAGGTACAAATTCAGCAAGCATGATTGACTATTTACTTCCCTGTACTTTCCACTTTGACATTGTGTAGGTACAAAAAAAGGAGACTGAGAGATTTAGGGACTGACATATTAGAAGAATGAGGTATTCATGTATAAAAGTAAATAAGAAAATAGTTAGGTTAAGTAGGACAGATCTAGACATGTGGGAAAAAAAGCCCAGCACATTATGTGTTCAAGCAAATAACCTCAAAAGCCTTGTTTAGTAGTAACCCAGGAAACAGAAGGGCTGTATTTTTAGCATTCTTCACTATGTGTAAGTCTGCGTTCTTGAGCAAAAATGACAGATACTCTTTGCAATAAAAAAGTACTTGTCGGTCTACTGCTGTACATGAGCTTAATTTATGTTGATAGCATAAAGATTAGGCTTTTTCTTTTTTAGATGATCTGATATAAAAAAGTTCAGTTAAATCATTCATCAGAAAAACCTAAATAACGTTTCCACGGGTCTGCCAGTGATAGCAGCATGCTGCTTAAAGTAACTTCTTGTAAGCTGGTTGTAACTAGCATGTTGTTAGCTGATGGCGTTAGCTGGTCATATTATTGACTAAAGTGTATGCTGTGTGAAAGTGAGGTAGATGAGGAAGATTGTTTGGTTTGTTTGGTGGCTCAGAGAGCAGGCTAGTTAGCTTAACATGTTATTAGTTGGCTGTTGTCAGTTAGCTTTGGATATAACAAAATCCAGCATCTTTAAAGCTCACGATTCAACAGTTTTATCTTGTTTGTTTCTGCACAAAATTAAGTTTAAAAATACAAGTAGGCTAGTGGTTTTTACTCTGAGTTATGTGCTGGACTTTTTCATTACCTTTGGACAAAGCCAGACTGGCTGTATCTAGTCTTTGTGCTAAGCTAAGCTAAAACCTCTCCCTGTTTTCAGTTCATTGATAGTAGATAAAATGTACAGGAGAGAGATTAATGACAAAATTTGAATGCACAACTTGAGTACATACAGTTTAGCTCTGTGACTCACCACAACATTGCATGAAACCAATTTTGCAGTAAGTAAGAGAGACTGTACTGGCACTGCAGAGCCGGACAGTACTATCAGACTGTGTTCACACTGAAATTAGCCCATTTGACAACATTCTCGTAAGGTCTTTACAGTTAAGACAGCATGGCGAACTCTAGATGGACCCAACATGAATGTCAATAATCCAGGCATGACTAAACTTATCAGCAGCTTCAACTAACTTAACAGCTCCGGTAAGATCATCTCTCATGCTATGAAAACTCCTGATAGTGGTCATTAATCATTCCAGTAATTACGACACAGAAAATAAACAGAGCAGTGCGGCTCCTTCACTTTTTTTTCCCTTTCTTCCATTTACTTAATCTGTCGTCATTCCTCTGATTATCACATGCACAGGTTTTGCCTTTGTCTCTTATTCTTGCTTATTTCCTGCAGCTATCATCCACGCTCTTTCTTGCTCTTTTGCCATCACTCACATACAGCATCCCCTCCATCTTCCATTTGCTGTGTCTTGCCAGTGCATTGTGTCTGTGTTTGAGAAAAAGAGAAGCCATTGGCAGGTAATTTGAGCAAAAACAGCGTCTCTGTTCTATAGACTGATATGCCAGCAGCGATGCTCACCAACTCAACCTTCCATAATTAGTTCCCAGCCAGACGTAGACACTTTGTTGTTTACTTGTGTGGGTGTGTGTTTTTGTGAGTATCTCTGCTGTATTGTTTGCAGTTGGGCATTTTTCACCGGAATGGGACTTTGTCTCCAGAGCTGACTGGCTAGCTTTGAGCCCAGGCAGTAAAACCCATTTGGGGGTATTATGGACTGAGCGAGAAAGGTACTGTGAATGGTGGAGTAGATTATGGCACGATTCCCTTGCGCTCTCCTCTGCCTCTTCACATTACACTGCTAATACTCACACAGACTCTGTGGCATTGCTTGTCCCCTGGATCAAACCAGATTTTTATTTAGTCAGCTGGGAGCCGGCCAATTCGGGCTGCACTCAACAGTATGGCTCGGCAGACTGTTTTGCCATGCATTTACATTTGTTTGGCTGTCAACCAATTTTGGTACAATATAAGAAAAGGTAAGGACTTGGCGCGGTTAGGTTTTGTTGCACTCCAGTAGGAAATCACAAGAGAATGTTCACACCTGCAAGCACCTTTCCAATCATTGCCACGTGTGCAGACATAAACAAGAAATACCCACCAAACTACCAATTCCTCCTGCCCCCTTTCAGCCCCTGAGTTTACTGTATATTACTATTCTAGCCGACTGAGATTGTTAGATAGTGCAGACACATATCCCATATCCCTGGATCTCTTTCGGGGTTATTTTGTATTTAGCCTTCTAGTGGCTGGTCTCGCATGGCTGCACGAGCCTCTTGCTCAACGCTACGCTGAGAATCCATAAAGCCACCCTGAGAATTCAGGCCTGTCAATTTGTGTGTGTGTGTGTGTTTTTCCAAGAATACTGATTCCTGCCCTTCATGCTTCTCCTCTATTTCGCAGTCATGGGGTTGAAGAAAAAGAGATGAAAAGAAAGAGACCAAAAGTAGTATAAAAGATTGGGCCAAGCCAAAGAGACTGGAGTGTGTGAGTTGTAAAGAGATCTGCAGTTTGGGAGAGATGCCGGGGTAGAGTCAAGCCAAAAGAGAGGTCCTGGGGTTTGACAAAAAATATGAAAGGGTACGAAGTGGAGGCCAGGGGCTGGGGGAGCAAGTACAGACTGAAGCGAGGATATTAATATTCTGGAGGGGAAAACCTGGGAGCAATGGAATGGAAATGGTCTGAAGGGAACACATGTTGTGGAGGAAAGAGTTAGAAAGAGCTAGAAGGGGTGGGCATAAGGGTTGGATAAAGAGTATGGAAAGAGGGAGAAGGAATGACTGAGCACATTGATCAGGGAAGTTCAAAAGATTGCTCAGATTGAAGAGGAAGGCAGGGGACAAGGAATGAGAAGGTAAAGGTTAGTACAGGGCTATGGCTGGAGGAGAGATTAGACTGCTGCCTGCCTGTCTAGGATTGATCTAATACACAACAAGGTGGCTGTTTCGAATGTGGATGATGAGCTAGCAGATTGCCAAACAGCCCAAGGCATGATAGGAAATTACATAGAATAGCACTTTCTCTACTCCATGTGTAAATCTTTAGCTTTGTATTTGTTTGTGATCTAATTCAGAAAGTCCTTAACCCATTTCGAAATCAATCATGTTTTCAAAAAAGGATTTGTTTTCACTGCGACACAGACTTTTTACAGCAAAATAATGCCCGTCAGTTAAGCTTCTGTAAGGAGGCACAGTTTCCCTTCTATAATTGGCCCCTTTACAGTCTCCAGACTGAGCCTGGCAGATTTAAACCAAAGGGAAATTTACACACAATGGCTTTGATTAGAGCCTTGCTTCATGCTCACCTCATATTCCCAAGACTTTTGTTTCCAAGCATCTCATAGCATTGCTTCCAAAAAGCTCATATGGGATAATTTCAGATTCCCAGAGAAATATATTCATTACCATGCAAATTAGTTTGGGAGTTGTTGACTTAAAGCATTCGCCATACTTCATTTCAGAGTCTGTAAATGCAATTAATGGGACCTCATTCACAAGAAAGAGAATTGCCTGCAGATAATTGTCATTGTCGGGATCCTATTAAAAAGCCACCCCCCCCATAAAACATAGTATTGAGAAGAAATGCTAGCCATCATGTCACTGCGACATAGGCCCCATAATGGGATAATAAAACCTCTTTCATCTACCATGAATAGAGCGATACTCACAACAAAAGCAACACAAAATTATTTCCGACATGATTTCTGTGAGCACCCCAGTCAATTAACATTCTTGAACAATCTATGCAAATAGGGTACCTGCAGCGCCCAGCTGCGACGGATGCCGTGTGAAATCGTACTTAGCAAGGATCGGGGGGAAGGAACTATTGAGGTGACGGGAAGGAGACATAAAGAGACGTATTCAATTGGAGGAGAGAAGTAACAAACAGAAGAATTCCAATGACATACAGTACACAAAAGTGATGATCAATGAAAAAAGAGGACATGCTGTTACTTTTTTCCAAAAAACAGCTTGTTTCTGTGTTGTAAAATAAGTGGCAATGTCAAATCTTAAGGAGGCAGCAGAAAGGGAAAGGAAGGAGGCTCCATGTTTAAATCAGGGGCAACCAGTCCATCGCTATGGTGATAATCTGTGATCCAGCATGATAGGGGTCAGAGGCAGGTGACAGACAAACAGCCCAGAGCAAATACAGATGGAGTCTTTGGATGCATGGTGTGTATGCTCAAGCTCAGCAAATCTTTGCCATAGGGGGCAAACAGCACATGAGCTGTGATTTCTTTTGAACTATTGGTTGAAAAGTTGACTCAACTGAATTGTTTAGGTCACAACGTGAAGCATAAAGCTGCATTTATCATTCGGTTCTGTGGCTCTGTGCGTTTGTCACAACTGTACTATCTACTGTAGTCAGGTGTTGGTAAAACAGAACAGAACTTTAAAAAAAAGAAACTTTAGACTTCTAGCAAATAACGCTAATATTGCTCTGCATCTGCTGGAGAAGTAGTTCAAAATTTTGAAATGTATCGCTTATTTAAAGTCTGCCTACATTATGTTTTTTTTAAGGAATAAAAAAATAGGATAAAACATGTTAATTAGTGACCTTTAGAGGTGTTAGCAGGTGAATGTTGTTACATTTGGACAGAGGCAGACTAGCTGTTTCCCCGTTTCCAGTCTTTGCGCAAAGTACAGTCTTTATCTCACCATCTCCTGACTGTAGCAAATTTAAGGTATTTTCTAAAATGTCAAACTATTCTGTTATTAATTTCAAACAGTGATTTGTTAAGGCTGCGTGCCCGTCCATTTGGAGTTGTTCATGAATCCATTAATGCAGCTTTAAAGATTGTGTGTTTAGATGATGTTGACATTTGTACAATCTAAAAGTTAGTTTTGAGTGCATAATAGGTATTTGTTAAACGTGGAAAAGTAGCTAATTCTCTTAAAACTTGATCAAATATATCTGTACATAATATTTGCAGCAACAAATTTCCACGCTCATTTACATAGTTTACAGATTGCCATATGTGTGTCCCGTTTTTCATGTTTCTCCCTCTTAGGGGTTTCAGTTTACCTTTAACCTGGTTTTGCATTTATTGAGGCTGAAAATATAATGATCAGTGGTAGTTTTACTGTTGCAAAGGAAATGCAGCATGCAAGTTACATCCAGACAATGTAATGTCTATATGTAACTAAGAAAAAAATGCTGTCTCTGACATAGTATGTGCTTTATGTTTTCCTCTCGTCTATTCAATTCTTCTGGCTTTTGGCAAGGTGCCAAGCCAGGAAGCAGTACAAGCAAACGCACCTGTTATCCATTTGTAAATGACAGCAGAGAGATCGGTGTGGGGAACAGGTGGGTCACTCTGTTCCCACCATGTTGTTTACCTGGGATCAGCATTCACCCCTGCTGCTGGAAGGCATATTATCCCTTAGCTCTGTTTCCATTAGTCAAATGGCTGTGGTGAAATGGTAATTTGCTGCAAGAAGAGAACACAGGCGTTGAGGGGCTCACCAGCCACTGCTCGCCGCTCAACTCGACTCATGCAATGTAAGTTCAGGCAGCGATGGAGGGTCATCACATTCATCTAATGCATCAAATCATCAATGTCAGCATCGTCATATGTAATGTAAAAAACTGATTATGTTCCACATGTGGGAGAAGATACATGCACATCATCATACATGCATTCATTGTATGTGCCTATTCCCTGTGGAATACCAGATAATCAAAAATGTCAGCAGAAGGTCCTGGAATGGAACACACTTTGATTGTAGTCACACATCTCCATTAGTGGAGCGGATAATGAAAATATTAATAAAAATATTTTTTTTCTCAGATATATGTAGGATATTGACTTACGCCATGGCATGAGACACATCAGAAATTAAAGATGAGTTGGACAACAGTGGCACATATCAAATTCTATATTTTATACTCTTACTGGCAAGCCGCCTGACCAAAAACTGTTGATCCAAGTTACACCAGGAATATCCGAAAGTTGCAATATCTCCCTCTTGGAAAGGAAGGAAAGAAAACCTCTAGCATAATGGCTACATGTTTGGCTACAGGCAGTTACATCTAAATACAATCCAGTAATTTACAGTTTGTTGTGTATCCAGTTGCTAATTTAAGTTATGTAAACGATGAGACTGCAAGGCTAGCAGTGGAGCTCTTTCAGTGGGGACCATCTTGGAATAATGCATGAACACCTCCGAGTCAGAATAATGTTTTCCTGCTCCTCCCATTCTGCCCACTTTGCGTGAATGCAGCATAAACATTGGCATGTTAGCATTGTCATTGTGAGCATGTTAGCATGCTAACATTAGTATTTAGCTCAAAGAACTGCTGTGCCAAAGTACAGCCTCATAGAGCTGCTACTGTGGCTGTAGATCTTTAGTCTTGTTGAAAGAAAAATTGCATTGGTAATGAAAGGCATTGTTGGGCGTTGTCTTACTTGACTTGTTTAGAATTTTCTTGTTCATTTCACTTGTTTCATTTAAACAAACAATGACAGCTTGTTGTCAAAAAAGCCAAAGATATATTGCATGTATCTGCATTCCAAAGCTTTTATGTCACACTGATATTGTTTTCATTGAAAGCCAAAATGAAAAGATATTGTCGTTGCTGAGGGCCAAAAAGAGAAATGTTGCCATTATAATGAAATGCTATCAGCGCAGCAATTAACTTACTGTTCAGCTCCAGTATTAAGTCTGAGATCTCTTTCTTCCTTCCTCTTCAGGATGAACTACTGTCTCGCAGACATTCAGAAAGCTGAAAAGGCTTCTCGGTTTCCTCTTTCTCTTAATCCATGACAGTAAGAGCGAGCCTGCTGTGGTACCAATAATAACACTGTTCACTTAAATCACTGAATGGCAAGCTAAGTTCAAAGCTCTCCTCGGTGGCCCAATAAAGAGGAAGTAGCTTGTGTCTGGACGGATCAAAGGGAAGAACCACAGAGAAAGGTCAGGTCTCAGATGCTCCCACACTGAGAAACTCAGTGCAGCGCTGAGAGAAGGAGAAACTCCCCACCAGGTTTCCTATTACTGACACAATGGCTGCAGCTAGGCTCATGCTAGATGATGTGTTATTTTACATGTCGGGCCTAATTCATTATTGTTCAAAAAGAAAGAAAAATCCAGGACCAGTACCAGCAAGAGCCTTGGCTCCAAATTGCCTCTTGGTGCTTAAGATATGTCATTAGTTTTGTATTTTTATGTCAAAATATACATACCTCATCAATTGCACCCCAATGTTCACTGCCTGTGTGCACTATATAAAATATAATTGCAAAATAGTAAAGTAAATAGTACTTTAAGTAAATAAAAACAAAAGCACAAAAGGCTAGCAACTGGTAGGAATGGTAGCAGGAAACTAAAGTCAAACAAGCACGTTTAATGAAACCATAAAAGGGAGATAATTAGCATAAAAGCATTTAAATGGCAAACTAAGGTCTTGGAATAAAAAGCATTAATGGCAAAGGCCAGATTTTTATTTGTTTGTGTGTATTGCTCGAAATGTGGACCTAATTTGTCTTCACTATATAGAAATAGTGATCATTTTAGCCCGTCACTTGTTCAACTTCAACAGGTTGCCTGGTCCTGGACTAAATTCTTGTACATTGGATGTACTTACAATGATGTACTATATATGTACAGTATAGCAAAGAGGCAATGCTTTAAAGCAATGTTGCTTTTAAATGTTTTTCCTTATTATACGCTGTATTTTTAAGTGCCCATGGCAACTGTCTAATCGAATCAAGGAACATTCATTATTTGACTATAACCATTTGGAAAGTGAGGTCGTCCTACTATTCTTTATGAAACTCCATTTGTTAATTTTTATTTGGTGTGATTACACTTTTTGGAAAAAAGAGGTGGCATTTAATTTAAGCTTCAATATTGTCTTTGGAAACCATATCCCTTCAAAAGCATCATTAAGCATCAAGTAAACAAAGAAGAGCAACAGAGCTCCCTTCGTTGCTCGCTTATCTGTCTGCGCTGCATTAGTTACAGGTCTCATTCACTGCTTCCTCTACAGTTGAGTCTTTTTCTAGCGTCAGCTGCAAAAGTCTGGAGCTTGCCGCTAAGATGCAGGATCATATTTCTACCAAAGGAATATGTTTATCTGATACTTCAGAGCTGTTGCACTTGGCAGCAGTTTGTGGATGTTGCACTTGAAATGCTCATCTCCATTTTAAAACATAATTTAAAATCTATTTGAACACCAACAGTGGCCAGACCCGCTCTAAGCTAAGCACCAGTGAACACAGAGAGTCAACAGAACCAGTGCCACAATGTTGATTCATGTTGAGAGGGAATAAGATAATATTTTATTATGGTTCACAGCCCCCCAAAAAGTGACTCAGCCTCTGTCTTTTTGTTCAACTTTGAAGCCTCTGAAGGGGGTAACATCCACCGAAATAGCAATCTCCGAGTCAGTGTTTTCATGCTTTGTGCGCTTCATTCTGTTTGGAGTTTTAGAAATGTTATATAAAAGTGAAGGAGGGGGGATAACATATGTAGGCCACAGCTTGTGCATTATATCCAAGCTGAAAGTAAATGGATGCTTTTGTTAGTGTGAATGTGTGAGAGAAAAACAGAAAGACAGGGAAACAGCGTATATGTGCTTAATTGCATCATTTGCATTGAAAGAATGTGAGTCCGGGTTAATGTGTGTGTGTGTGTGTGTGTGTATATATATATATATATATATATATATATATATATATATAGGTTTGTGTGCTTGTGTATCTGTGTGTGTGCCAAGGAGGCTTTGGCCTTGTTGTACAATTAGTGCCACAATCACTGACACAACACTGTGTATGAGGCAACATGCCAGTGCCTTTCCATTGCTGTAATTGACTGTCTACATTGAGTCCATTGCTTTTAGGATCAGCGCTGCAACAAGGAAACGGAGAGAAAACATGCAGAGAGAGGGAGAGAGATGGCAAAGGAGAACAGATGATTTAGGAAAATTGTTCACTTTTCACATTGACACTAACATAAGTTACTAAATAGAGCAATTACATACAGATTTAGAGGTTTACAAGGACTGATAGGGACACACACAGCAATTAACTACTCTATTACACCAAGTGTGGTTTACAGACTGGTTTACAAGAGTTCCAGTCTAGTGCACATTACTACAGCAAGGCTAAGCAGGGATAACTTGGAATCTCTTTAAAGGAAATTGTTAGAAATGATAGCCCAGCTGACAGACCATCTCTGTTAGCTCCAAAATAGAAGCACAAGACTTTTGGCTTGAATATTGATTAATACGTGGTTATTTGTTCCCTAAAAACCACAATATAGTGGGGGCGCAGGCTTTAGGTTTAGTATGCAGAGCAGGGTGTGTTGAGATGAGGCCTCCAGAGCCTCAATGCCAGCAGACAGAGCCAGCTCCGGCTTTATAGGAGCAGCCAGAGTGTGGAGCTCTGGGTGGCTCTGTCCGTGGTGCCTCAACTCCCTCATGTTAGTCATGGGGCTGAGCGTCAGGTCATGGTGCTGTCCATGGTACCAACTCTCCATCGTGCTGTCCATAAGGGCTGTCACTTGCGCTGTCCGTGGTGCTGACACCACGGACAGCACTCCGTGATAGCCAATGCAGTGACTATCGCTCACTGCATTGGGCTGTTAGTCACTGGCTCTGTCCGTAGTACCAACTTTCCGTTGTGCTGCCTGTGATGTTCCTGAAGCAGAAGAAGAAGATGTATTCAGATCCTTTACTGAAGTACAATAACAGCAATACAATGTGAAACACTCCATTACAAGAAAATATTAGCATTTGGAATAAATTAATCTGCAATAACTGATTTCTTTGGCCACTTCTGGGCAGAAGAAACACGTCGTGAACACAGAATTGGCATATTATCACCGTTTAAATAAATTTGGCGCACTTGTTAGCAAACAGGGGCTCTTTTAGCTCTGTTTTTGGTTTCCACCACCTCTTCAGGGGAATGTCTGGCTCTTTAGCTGCTAAATGTTTCACTAAGTTCACCAGCTAGTCGCTAACTCTGTCCGTCTGTCATTTGGTGCGTAGCAGGTGGTGTACACTTTGTTTTTAAAGCTTTTTTTTGCTAAAAATAACTGCCTGCTGTAGCTGAAAGAGACACTATGAGAGTGCTGAGAGTGAACCAAAACAGTAAAGTTGGGGACGGGACAGCTAAACAATGAGCTGAAACTCGCTACAAAGCTCTTTAAAGCTGAGAGCAGCTGCAGATTCAGGAGATCGTTCTCTGTAGGTTCATCACTACCAGTGGACCCTTTTCACATTGTGACACTGTTTTTAAATTGTTATTTAATAAACTGTAGTTAAAGAAATATTGATTATAGCTACGCTAAGTTAAAGTATGGAAATATAATGTCGAATAAGTAATGACTACTAAACATAATCAGTCACTGTAATATTATATATTATGTATATTCTGTATCATACTGTATGTTTAAATAACCAAAGTTATCAGATAAATGTAGATAAATAAATATTTCCCTCTGAAATGTAGTGTTGAAGACCATGTCCATTTAAAATGTCATTTAGAGCTCTGCATGATGGATTTCAGTGACATAAACACTGAACCTGTCATGTGCAACAATTTCTGTCCCTCAAAAACGAGCGCTACATTTGAAACATGTACATTATTGTGCTAGATTTGCTGAAAAGGGAGACAAGTGTCTTTTGATCCCACCGTAAAGCAGTTGCAAAAACAGCACACGTCATCACAATGCACACTAATTATGTCCATGTGTGAGTTATGTGTCTCTCAGGAATATATGGTTAGTGGGCAAATATCACTCAATCATTGTCAGTTCAAAACCAAACCAACATACACCATATACAATATATAAATCAATAAAAACACATTGTAAGGCGTGTTTCACACTGATTGTATGATGTAAAACGATTTCTTTTGGTTACAGCATCAAGCTGTTGAGATATCACTGAAAACCGCGACCTCAAGTGGCATATTGCTGACGTAATATCGATTATCTGAATGTTTCACTTCGGACACAATCACTTGGAGTCGCACAATGCGCACTTTCTCCTCTCGCTCCTTTCTCCCTCTCTACCCATCCATTCTCCATTCTCCCTTCCCTCCTGAACGCATGCTGTGATCTTCCTCTACTTCGTGCCCAAAATCGAGAGCTTAACGGACTTTTTTTTTCTTTTACTACCAACCCTCCTCCGTCCATCCAGGCGTTAACTCGTCGTATTTGATAGGATCCCGTTTATTTTTCAACCCGGCGTTTGGAGCTGTTCCGCCGGGGCTGGTGAGGCTGGAGAGATTCGTGGAAACCTACCACAGGTGAAAGGAGGCTTTACGACGCTGCGGTATAGATGATTGAACACTTTGAGCATTAACTCAACGCAATTTTCAGGCACCAGCGAACCGCGAATCCTTTTACTGAAATATAGGACGGAAATTTAGGTTGATACACTTTGGGACAACTAAAAGGACGTTTGCCAACTTGTGTTTCTGAAATATATATATATATAAAAAAAACATACTGCGTTCTTTCCCAACTGGGATTCCTAAGGAAGATGTGACCTTTTCTTGTGCGCACTGGCAATTTGACTACCTAAGGAGCAAATCTGTGCTTTTCCATCAGTTGCTCGATCTTGACATGCCTTTTTGTGGGATTACACGCGGAGATATGAGCACTGTAAGAGGCCGAGCTGGATTGTGAGATTACCATCTTTGCTTTTTATTTGTCTCTTCAAAGAGGAAGTGCTTTGTTGGTTCAATGGCTTCTGTGTCGAGGTTGTCAAGGCGCAAAGACGCCAGCCGCTGGCCGAGAATGTCGTCAACTTTCTGGGCTGTGGTGCTCCTGACAGCACTGCTGGTTCTCTACTGCGGTAAGTCCCCGGCGCTCATTTTTTTTGACCGCACATATTTGGATGCGTTGGCCACAAACGCTGGAGCGCAGCGGGTGACCGCGTCATTTGCAGACCCTTTAAAAACAACGTGATGCAACTGGTATCGGCGATCGCTCAATCTCACTTGTTGTCGACGTATATATTTTTTCTTGTCTTAACAGTTATTGGAAAAGACGCATGGGACTCACAGCTTCACACACACACACACACACACACACACTACAAACCCACGTACTCCCTTAATCTTTTTCTTCCTGCTCTCACTCATGCAAACACAGACCGGCATGAACAGGCACTTCTGCAGAGAGAGGACTTAGATAAGAGGGAAATGTGTCTTATTGTCTGGTGAAAATACTTTCCCTGGATAAGAGGTTGAACTCAAGTGTCCCACAGGCCTAATTAAGTCCCCAGTGACTCCTTTTAATTCCCTCTCTCACAAAGACACACGTCTATCCTGAGGGCTGTGTTACTGTCAGACTGACTTACTGAGGTCAGACAGTCGTGCGTCTGTCATATTGTCTCTGGTCTAAACGCTGATTTCAGGAGATGGATCATCTAAAGAATTCACACGAGGCCCGCTGCATAAAACCAGACTTTTTATTCATGAAAAAGCCCTGTTTAGTTTGACAAACAGTAGGTCTTACCCCAGGCGGTGATTCAAATATCGCCTGAGGATAACCTTATTAGGCAAATGTATCCAAGCACACACACACACACACACACACACACACACACACACTCTCCCTCTCTAAGGCTACTTCTCTGGCCGGGGATATCTTTCCCTGGCACCTTCACACCTTATCTTTCTCTCGCTTCCCTTCTCTGTCTCAAACTGCATCTGACTCACTTATTAGGACAAATCCAGCTGGCACACTGCGCTCCAGCCTGCTATGTGTGAAAATCCGAGGCTATGTGCAGTAGCAACGATAAGCCCATTAAAAAAATGTAAAGAAATAAAATAAAAAAGCTATTTGATTGGCTGCAGAGCTAATGATTAATACAATCACCTTGTCTTTGAGGATATTAGCTTAGATGGTGTTGTGGAGAAATTAATATATTCATTACATGATCATTTCCTAGAGTTTTCCTTATAGCTTCCACATTGCCCTTTGCTCTCTCTCTTTCTTTTTTCTTTTTCTTTTACAATGTACAGCAGATTGAGTTTGCTCTGTAATCACACAGGCCCCAGGTTAATAAATGAGGGGAGGTGGATGGGGGGGGGGGTCTTTTTCTTCTTTTATAGTGCCGCCGGCCATGTCAATTGATCCCGTTTGTGTCCAATCAATGGTGTTTCAATGTTTGATTCAGTCAGCAGTCTTTGAGACCCCCACCCCTTCAAGGACCTCAACCTCCTACCCAGCAACACTTCACCCCTTTTAGAACTTAATAATCGGAGCAATAGTGATTATTTGATTTCTTGTGTTTGCTCTTTTATAATCTCGTCACGCCATACTGCTCCGAATTGTTTGGCCCCTTCAGTTTGAAATGCTCTGCTGCGTTTCTTTCATGGTATTTTAACTCTGTAATACGGTCCAGTCTTGTGCGTATCTTTCTCTTTTTTGTTTCTACCGATATCTATATATCAAGCTGAAGCCCCAGAGCCTTATTGGTTTCTCATATCTTCCCTTTCAGTCTTGGCATGAGGTCTTTTTGGCTGATGAATCTCCAATTGTCTGAACTTGCAGCTCAGAAGATTTCACTGCATTTTCTTTTAGCTCTGTCTTTCTTCTCATCCATTTTCATTTGGTTTGACCTTCCTCATTTGTGCTATCTTTCTATTTTGTCCTTTTTTCTTAACATTTATCTCACCCTCTCCTCTACTTTGTTCTTGTTTCCTTCAATGTCTTGTTCAGCTGTTCAGTCCATTTTTTGCTTCTTTTTCTCCATTTTATGCTCAGTTTTCCTCATGTTTGATTCTCCTCTTTCTTTTGAAAGCATTTCTTCCACATTCTGTCATTTTTGGGTCTGTATTCTGGCAAAGGTCTAAGCTGAGCTGACCGCTGCATGTTACTGTATGTTATTCTGGACGGAGGTCTCTGCCCGCTTAGCAGTTTTTTCCTGCCCCTCTCTCGTCATCTCTGTAGTTCTCTCTCTCGTCCCACTGCTGACCTCTTTTTGCTCAGATTGTTCTTTAGTTTTACAGCACTAGCATTACCAAGTCCAAGAGACTTTACCAGAAAAATCTAATTATTTTGTATATATTTACAATTTGATTGTTCGACATTGAAATAAAATGTAGGTTTAGTTTAAAAATTTTGTCCTTTTCTCATTATGGAAATTGACGCAGCCATAAAACCTTCATGTTCCAAGGTTTCCAAGGGCTGCAGCAAACTATTATTTTCCTTATTGATTAATCTGCCGAAGATTTTCAAGAGCTCAAGGTGATCTTTGACGTCTATCTTTTTCCAACAATCAGTCTAAAACCCAAAGATATGTTTAATCTATCATGAAGGACAAGGAAATGCAGTCAATTGTCTCATTTTAGAAGGTGGAACTGTTAAATGTGTCATTATTACTTAAAAATAATGTGAAAATAGTTGCTGATTCACTTTCTTGACTAATTGGAGCAGTTCTTCTACATTTTAGTGTATTTCTTACCATATTATTAAATTTGCTTAAACATTCATAGTTTATGGCATTTTCAAATGTCTTCATAAATATTGTGTTGTTCCATGACCATCAATACATGTTTTTCCCCTTCTAATATGATCATTTCATATGGAGGAAACCAGTATACTGATATAATATACATATGGCTAGAAAAATGGTCCAGAATATGCACAGGGTTTTATTCATTTAGATTAACATATTGTAGAAATGTACATGCATTCTGCGTACTGTATAGCATTTGTTTAGACAAGGGCAATTTATGCTTTGCAGTGCTGTTGTGTTGTGTTGTGCAGCCAAGGGGGCGGGTGGAGGGGGGTGATTATGGGTATGACTCATATGGTGCCTGTCACCTAGAATCAACATCCAACTTCACACGATCTGCCGTCCTCATTCAGGCCCTTCTGAGAGGGAGAGATTGAAGAGGAGAGGGAGAGAAATGGGGTGGAGGGATAGGAATAGAGGCTTTGTAAGAGGTGAGAGCAGGCGGTGGCTTGATATCCGTGCTAATGCCTCGATAAGAAAGGTGGAGAATCATGGGGAGAAAAAAAGGGGAGGAAAAGAGGGGAAGGCAAGACGTAGGAGAGGAAAGGGACAGATGAAAAGAAGATTTGAAGGGAGGAGAGAAAGAGAAGAAGACAGAAAGAGGTAGATTAAGGTGAATGAAGGAAAGAGAAGCCCTGCTGAGGGTGAAGAAGAAGGCATGGTAGAGAAGGGAGCAAGAGGCAAAAAACTAAAGTGAAAAGAATCAGAAAGAAGGAGACAAACATAGATACAGAAGCTTGCAAGATAAATGGCCACAACTCAACATTTTAACAGCTCATATTGCGTTGAAAACTCTAATCACATGAGAATGCTCCAGTGCCCTCTGATTACATTAGAAAAGAAAAGAAAATCATTGTATTCTGAGCACTAGCTCCCTCCTCTGGAAGCTCTCAGCCATGCATTTGTTTGCCGATGGTGCTATTATGTATTCATGAGGCCAAAGCCCTGCATGTGAGCTCGGAGGAAGATTGTGCCACAAGGCTAGCTAATCAGTATGCTAATCTTAGCTCGGGAGAGCTAAGGAATGTAGGCACGGCTGTGGTCCTGGTCTGAACTGCCAACGGAGAGAATGAGGAATGGATGAGGGAAGATAGAGTAACAAGCAGTAAGAGGGAAAAAGGGGGAGGAGGAGGAGGAGGAGGAGGGAAGTGATAGAGAAAAATAAAAGAGAGCTCATGTAGAACTCCTTTTATTATAAAAACCTTCAGTGTCAGAAATGTAGTTTGCTGATTCATTCCAGCCTTCAATGTAATCCTGTTTGCACATTCACACACGTTATTGCACAGACAGATGCACACACTCAGGAGCAAACACATACATAGAGATATTAATGATCATAGCATCAAAGCATGCGCATGCTGTAGGTTTCACTGATGCACACACACGAGTACAACTGTATCAAAGCAGTCATTCAGGGTCATACATAAAAAAGCAAACACCCATTTGCACACTTGCACATACATGAGTATCACCCTGCAAGGATTTTTGAGAAGGCAGAAAGATTGGACACACGCATGCATGAACACATATTCCACTGCTGTCAGGGAGGAAAGCTCTCTGCTGCTGCTTAAAGCCGTTCCCATCAGATCACCCTGTCTCTCAGCGTGGTCTTCTGTGTTTCCTTCTGCCTGTTTGTTTATGATTCGCTGTTTTTCTGCAGCTGAATCGATGGATTGTCACTGAGAATGGCAACTTGAGGGCATTCATGGAGAAGAGGTTGTGTGATGCACCTAGGCATCTCGCTTCGTCACTCAAAGAGCTCAAGACACATAATCACACACAGGTAGTGGTGTCGTATCTGTGCATGTGAACAGATCTCTGTCTGAGATGTCTGGTTCACAAGCAAAAAAAACTCGACTGACCTCGAAACATCAAGAACTTGTGGGTGAATACATGGACATATTTGAATATCTTATCTTATTTTCAGCATGGCCTCGAGCATCTTCCTCTGCGGGGAGGGAGACTGAGAGAAGAGCCACTGTCAGGAAACAGCAGAAAGGGCTGCCAATGGCCTGGGGACGTAAATTCATAAAGGGAAATCAACCTGTTGAGTTTTCCACCGAGAAAGCAAAGAGCCACATTATGGACCCCCGGAAATGGGGCCAGAGACCGCATACATATTTGAACAGCTTTTTAAAAGGCAGCTTTGCAAAATTTAAAGACCATGATGAGTGTCATTTGGGGGGGATTTGCTGTTATCGTGTAAAGAGCATGCCATAGATGGAAAGCGTCAAGTTTGGTAAGGCAAGAAAGGAATATTGAGAATTTTGCAACTTACGGTCTGAAATATTAAGTAGCAATGGGATTTTTTTCAGTGTGCGCAGGGACCCACTAACATTAAATGGGATGATGGCGGTACGGCCAAAGGTGGTGTATCAAGTTGCCGCTGCTGTCTGTTGTTTGGCAGTTAGTGAACAGAACATTTCAGATGGAAGGTGGATGCTTGTCAGGGATCTTGGCTGCTCTTGGCACTCTCTATGAGGCAAAGGGCATCCATCATCCCGTAAGTTTTAAAAAATGTGTTGATGTTTACACACTTTGGAGTGTGGAAAGGCTATTACATCAAACACAGACCCTTTTTTGTTTTTTTACTGAGTGCTACAAGTAGATTGCTTCCTTCCTGAAGAACATTTCCCATTTTTTACAACAAACATCTGTTATGCTGTATAAAGAGTTTACTGACTGAAACATCTTACCAACTATGGATGGGTTGTGATGAAATTGTGTACAGACAATAATTGTGCCCGAAGGATGGGGGAGGAGGGGGAGGTGTGGTGGCTGAGATGAACCCCCTGACTTTTCGTCTAGCGCCACGATGATGTTGATGTTTTTTAGTTCCCAACAATTTATGTATACATTACCATGAAATTTGGTACAGACATTCTTGCATATCACTGGATGACTTGTAACTACACGGGTGATCCCTTCACTTTTCATCTAACACCATCATCACATCAAAATACTAATTTGTCCAGTCCTTTGGTTTATCAGAATCAGAATCTGATGTATTTGCCAAGTAGGTTTACACATACAAGGAATTTGTTTTGGTGCATGGGTGCCAACAAGAGCATAGATATATACAGAATTTTTTTTATAAAACCACTAAGTAGAAAATTTACAATAATAATAAAAAGAAGAGCTGTGCAAGTGAGTGAAATGTAAAAGTAAATACAATCTGAACTGAGGATGTGCAACGTTCAGATTGTAGCAGATGTTAATATAACTTGTAGTGTCCATAGGGGGGGGCGGTTGCAGAGGGGAAGAAACTGTTCTTATGGCGTGAGGTTTTGGTCCTGATGGACCGCAGCCTCTTGCCAGAGGGGAGCATTTCAAAGAGTTTGTGACCGGGGTGGGAGGAGTCAGCCACAATTTTTCCTGCACACCTCAGGTAACTGGCAGTGTACAAGTCCTCAAGGGAAGGCAGATTGCAGCCAATCACCTTCTCTGCAGAGCGAATGATACGCTGCAGTCTGCTCTTGTCCTTGGCAGTGGCAGCAGCGTACCAGATGGTGATGGAGGAGGTGAGGATGG
>JAVQJD010006345.1:0-23000 GCA_036023655.1 Nannoperca australis
GTAAATGCAAAAAGAAAGAGACAAAAAGAGAAAGAGGGGGAATAATAGAGACGAGAAATGTGAGGAGTAGGAGGAGGAATGTGTTGGCTCGGCTCCCAGCCTCAAGGATGACTCACAGCTATCTTTGTCCACCCCAGTAACGAGAAACGAACCCCGCCTCGTGGAGTGAAAGAGAGAAAAAAGCCCACTGCCCCCCCCCACCCGTTTTGCTATGCCGTTGCCGTGGCAACCAAGGCCTTGTCGTCAGGCCTGCTAGTATGCAGTTTGCACCACGTTGTGGATGCAATGGAATAAAAAATAAAAAAGTGCAGACTTTTCTGTGTAGATTTTCTAAATATCTCAAGACAGAGAGTTCTTTCTGTACGCACCTAACATATAATTTCTTCAAGACATGGCAGACGAATTACTGCAGCTACATAACCAAAACAAGGTTTGATGAGACCTTGGAAACAATGATGCCGAGTAGTTAATCAGCATCGGAAACTAAAACAAAACCTACTTTTGAACCTAAAGCACATGCACAGTTAAATCTAAAAAGAAAGCTGCACAACTACAGTCGGTCTAGTAGAAGTTACATCTGCATGCAGAGTATTTGTCATGGCAACATTACCAGACTTCCAAATTTAAACCACTTGAGGTCATACAACTTGAGCGTCTGGCCTTTGCACTAATGGAACAGCCTCCCACGTTTTTCTTACTTTGAAGGGGGGAAAAAAAATCCATGCTCTTACTACCGATAGTCAACATAGTCTACTAGTCTGTCCTGCAGTGATTACGAGGAAATAATCTTGGCTTTACTGGATCCCTTTTAAAAAGATTAGTACACCAAAGTTACAATAAAACATACTCCCTTCCTCTAGTGAGATCTACCCACACAGATAGATTTACTTTTTGTTTTGCCCAGGCTTTGAGGTAATTGTCTGAGATTTCTGCTGCCACCCCAATATAACCGAGGTGAACAGTTAATTTGTTTCTGGAAAAAGATGTTAAATTAAATTACAGTGTCCCCATTACTCTGAACAGACCTCCCTGTGAACCGTTTTCATAGCAACGAGTAGAAATTATTTATTTTCCTGCATGGCTGGTTGCCACTAGAGATAGAGATTAGGTAGTTTGTATTAAAATGTTTTAAGGAAAGTTGACTAACATGTTCCCGACTGCATGGAAAATCATAGTAGCTGCAAGGGATTGAAATACCTACATCCACACACTGACACCTGGGAGCTGCCCACTACAGCTGCAGCCTTGTGCAGTTTACCACAGAGCAGCTCCCCTGCAGCAACAGGGGCTTCAGCGCTTTGCACATGGGCACATCTGCTGGAGCTGTGGAGGAACAACGGGGGGGGGGGGGGTCCTCACCTAATGGGTGAAACATTCATTTCACCCATTAGGTTTTTCCTGACTAGGTGTTTAAGCCAGTGATTGTCTGTAAGGGGCTGCTATAGTTACAGACAATTCACCGCCTTGTTCATTTCCTGTAGTACTATTCAAATAATTCATCTGACATGCAGTGTAAGTGTCCATTGATCCATATGTTACGTTACTATACAAACACACACACACACACACACACACACACACACACACACCCCCACCCACCCCATCTGGCAAGCATGTGTGGGCACGTGTGGGTGGGGTTTCCCGATGACACTGCTCAGAACACTGAGGAGAGGAAAAAAGGGGTTCTCCCACATTCCCCATAGATTGTCTAAAATGTTCCCTTCTCCAATTATAACGGAGCTTTCCTCTTTACATCCTCACTACGTTTAGTTTAGCTATTCACAAAGCCGCTCTATGTGGAAAACACTGGAGGGAAAAGGTGACTAAGAGGAAGGCTGTTGAATAGTGGGGTTTTCAGTAAACAAACGCAGAAAACATGCTGGAGTACAGTACAATACTATGGGCCATTACAATAAAAACACCTTATGTGATGCCGGCCGCAACTAATGATCATTTTTCATTATCATTTAATCCTGAAATTACTTTTTCTATTCATCAGTTAATCGTTTTGTCAATGCTTTTTCCCGAAGCCCAAAGTGCATCTTGTTTTTGTCCAACCAATCGTCCACTCACTTTACAAGCCTTATACAGAATCCAACTTGGGACCTCATCCTGTTAAAGCCACATCGTTTACACAATACATCTTTAGAAAGCACGTCTTGTAATTCTATCACTGAGAACATGTGTAACTGGAGTTTGCAAAATTGCATTCAATCAACTAATTGCTTTTGCTTTTTTAATATTGTGCAAAATGACTGCGTTAACATATGTTAAGCTATAGATTAAAGACGTATTAGAGGTCTGCACACCACCTCCAAGATGCACTGTTGTACTAACTGCAAAGAAAATGAATGTAGACACGTGCAGTAGGTAAGTAGGGCCTGCTAGCTCAAGTCAGCTGTGCTTTTCCAAGTGTGTTGTGCAACTCACAAAAATATGCAGTCAAATAAGCATTACAGGCCGGCACATGACGGATGAAGAACATAATACCAGGGATTGTGTGTTTATATGTACGAGTGTGATAAATCTCCAGAAACCGACAACAACGCAGCCTTTGCCAGAGGCCACCCGTACACATCCACGTGTGGCAGATGGGAACAGAGTTCCTAGTGTTTTCAGTCTTAAAGCAGAGCAAATGCTGACTGCGTCGGGAGGGTTTCGGAGAGCCGACTTCTGACAAGACAACCACAGAACGAGGGGGAGACGGGGAGGAGAGGGGACAGACGATGTTCTCTCATGTCAAACTCATGGTTTTGTTAAAGCTGTCCCTGAAACAAACCCTGTAAACTGAGAATAATTATAGGTACGCTCCGTCCCATTCATGCCTGCAGAAATGTGCATTTGTCAACAGTTCTTTGAGCACAGTAAAGAAAGACTGAAGGTGGTCCACCCGTTGACAACGCTTGTGCATGTCCAGAGACACCAAAAAGAACATGAAACAACCCTCCCTGCATGTTTGGCTGATGATTCACAGAGAGTGAGTCAGAGGCCGGTTGCCTGGTTGTCGTCTTTGTGTTGGTTTTAAGCTACTTTCAAGTGATACGAATCCGATTATCTGCAATGATAAAGAGCAGTGCAAGCCGGCCACTTCACCCTTCAGTTTGCATTTTACAGGATCTTAAAACAGGAGACCTAGTGAATGCTAGTGATAAAGAAGTGTTTCATTGTTCACCGTCTTGACCTGACAGACCTGTGCATAGTTCTGACGTTTAAACATAAAGCACCTTTAATTATGAGCTGAATGCCTTGCTGAGCCTGCAGGCACTAAAAAGAGAGACTTTTGAGAGAACAGGCTCAACTGCATTGCCTAAACACTTGTGTGACATACAGGAATATCTTGCTGCCTGGAGAGACTCCTGCCAACAAGCACTAATGCTCTGTACCTACGTGGTGAGTAAGTAAGTTAGTATTTCACATCATTCTCATGCTCCATGTAGTAACAGCAGCTTGTGTTCTTAGCCTCCCCTCCAGCTCTCGTTCCAGCTGCACTGAGTTACAATGAAAACTGAGAGTGCTGCTAATGTTTGCTTTAAAAAAGCTAAACAAAACCCATGTGGAGTTTATGAGACTGGGATACGTTTTGGTCAGCATTCATTCTTTAGCTTGTGCTAGCCCATGAAAAAAAAAAAAAAAAAAAGGATTAGATTTTTGGAGTGTAACCAAAGTTGTGGTTGTGGGGCGAGCCTGACGATCGGGTGCTCTCACGCGAGCCCTGGATGGGCTGGCATCGACTACAGTCGTGCAGGAAACAGACTTCCCTGGCAACTTTACAACAGATCAAACGTAAAAAGAGAAACAGCACGCATTCCAGAGCAAGAGGTGGGTTTTGAATCAGGACAATTCACGTGCTGTCAGGTGAGCTGTAAAATGCTGAAAATGACGCAGCGTTGACTTTCCCCATGCTTTCCTGCGATTGTTTAAACTCTGGCTCTCTGTGTACTGTTCTCTGTGGCAAACCCCACCCATCTGGCAACAAGGGGAAGAATAAAAAACATGCAAAGTATTTTCCAAATACTTGCTGAGCCAGAAGAGTGCGTTTGTGTGGCAAAACATAAAAACTACCATTTCAGTTGTGCGCACTGAACACATCCACACAACAGTAACACGGCAGAGCTGCGCACTACTCGCAGAAAACAGGTGACAACCATTTTTTTATGAAACTAATCAGCATCTCCAATTATTTTACTGTAGAACAGCAAAAGACGACGCTGCTGTAACTGAAGCGGAACCACACACATGTACGAACTTGGCTCCTAATCACGTTTGCTCAGTCCTAATAAACAAGAGCAACGGTTAATGCAGAACATCTGAGACGTCTCAGATTGATTCAGAGTTGAAAGAGCTGCTCCGTTTGGGTTAAATCATACCGCTGCAAACGTCCAATTCAACGATTGTTACATAACTAACCAGATTGGACGGGAATGGTTTAGGTTACAGTTCACCCACACTGTCCCTCCTTCTGCCCAAGGGAAGGCAGAAAGAGAGAGAGAGAGAGACTCTGTGGAGTCCCACCATCTTAGAGTGATTTACCCTGTCCCTGTGCGAGTGAGTCATCGAGGGCTTGGCTGCCTCTAAATGCTCCATAGAAATGGCAATTCTATAAACTCCACTCTAACACACACACATTAACACACACACACTAAAACACACACACACACACACACACACACACACACACACACACACACTACAGAAACCAGCCAAAACCTTCGCACCGTACCAAGTTCTGGTCCGCTGAAGTCCAAGACCAACTCTCTCATTACTCGCACGCCAATGAACCCAATAGAGACGGCTCCATGCAGCAGCCATCCAGCACATTTACAGGCCTGACACATCTGTTCTCCATTGAAAAGTATTCTGTTAGGGGCTAAGAGAACAAACAGGCACCAGACCAGCCAGCCACCCTCGCACCAGGCCTTATAGCAGCTACTGACATTGTCTGAAGGATTAATTGTTCAAAAGGAAACAACAACTCTAAACTCTAGTGCTGCTGCGAGTGTCACAATAAGATCATTCAACAAACTGTGTGCCACTTAAGCCACAACACCTTGACGTGATCAATTAACTATCATGAGAGAAAGGTGACCATAGAATAAGGATTCTGTAAAATAAGAAGAATGTTTCAGAGCCGAGACGATGAGCTTTGTTATTTATTACAGAAAACAGATTAAACGAGAAGATAATCAGCAGATTAATGAAATGATCATTAATCATTAACTGTAGCTGTAATCTGCTCTTTTTAACAAGAAGTTTAGCTTTCTTATTCGTCACATTGTGGAAAAACCAAAAACATGTGCATTACTCCTTTAGCTTTCATAAAATCACTCAGGAAAAACAGCCCTGAAAAAATAATAAACGTATCTCTAAGATAATTCAGGTGTAAATGATTTATCGCTCTCCTATGAAAATATTATTTTTATTATTCAGTAATATTGTGACGCCTAGAAAGAGGTAAGTGATCCAATTTGCATCGCTGCTGGATAACACCCAGAATCACAGGCTCCTTCTCTGAGCTCTTATCTGCCCCGGCATGACTCAGTGTGACACACAATTGTCTGCTGTCACATAATACAAGCTGAGATCATGGTAGGGGAACACAAGGTTTCCCCCCCGAGGCAGTGAGAAGAACAGAGGAGAATGGGATCAAATGGCATGAGAGAAAACGCGCAGCCGCACGATGAAATCTGCCGCCGGTGGCGGAGGGAGGTTTGCCGCCCGTTCTCGGACTCGTGGTGCCGAGCTTGAATTGAACCCACGAAATGCAAACAAAACACACAGCACAGCTTGTTTAATTTTGCTCCGCATTCAAACCTGAGACAAGCCGATGACAGAAGAAACATGTAATTAACAACGTTGATGAAGGCTGTTCCTGGTGTTGTGCATGCTGGCTGGAATGAAGCCTTTGTTCGTTTAATTAGTTCTACCTTTTCCTTATGAGACGAGTCAAAATGTCCGCTGTGAACATTTTTTTATTGAAGTTGAGGGATAAATGCAGCCGGGGAGAGGCCTTGTGTTGTGGTGATGCAGTCAGACTTTGAGCTTCCACAAGTGAGGGTTTATTTCAGAGTGTATTTCTGCTAAATTTTTCCTCCCACTAATTACGCTGTGCCAATAACAGCACCTTCCTGCCATTCATTCTTTTACCAAGTCTGCACAGTCTTAGATGTTGGGAGGGAGATGCATACAGTATACTATGCCATAGTTCAGACTATAACCTACATTTCATCTGCTTTACTTACTGAATATTTTTTACTTATTTCTTGTAAAGCTGAAACAAAAAGTTGATTAAATGATCAACAGAAAGTTAATCAGAAGCTGTTTTGATAATGACTTAATCTTTTAAGTCATTTTTTGGGGAAAATGCTAAATGTTGGAGGGGTTTGGACCGTTGATCTTGGGTTTTAGAACATTTTGATGAGAATCTTCACCATTGCCTGACATTTTAAAGACCAAGCGATTAATCAAACTAAATATTTAGCAGATTTATCAATAGTCAAAGTACAACCAATTTCTTGTTCCTGGGAGGTACAAGAAATACAACAGTATTGTCACCATCCAATAAATGACGCATTTTAAAATATGAATGAATTAAGAAATTGGGTTTATTTCTCATTCAGTACAACAAAAAGTCCCTTGGCTAGTCTGAGATGCTTAATCACACTGACAGCTTCCCATGCGGTCAGAGGTACTTCCCCAAGCGTTTAAGAAAAAAAAAGACAGTATACTGTTGTTCTGATGCCACCAGAGTACTTCACTGTAAAAAAACAAAAAAAAACAGCTGAGGCATTTGAAAGGCTGGACTGCGAGAACAGAAGTGGAGTGCAGGCTTGCTCTTGTCCATTTTAGGAAAAGACTTTGAACATTTCATCTCAACAAACGTGACATGAGCCGCTTGAAGGAGTCCTCCTGTTCTCCGCAACAAGGCCCAGTAATAGCACGGACGCATAAAGTATTACATAAACTTTCACTGTGCGATGTGTTATGCATCTTAAATTTCCCTCGGGTTAAACATAGAACCTTTACTCACTCAAACTCAAGCTGTGACTCATATTAGCCCACTTCTCATGACGTCCACCTCTACAACCTCCTCATCATGCATCCCCCCTTTCACTTCCCCTTTTCACTCACAGGATACAGGTTGGCTAAACTACACAATGTTTATCACATTGTTTGCGTTGCTTAGTTTGTGAGGTCCGTTTCCTTTGTACCATAGATGTTGGTGCCTACTGCGTTGCCCTGGAATGACAATGAAAGCATGTGACGTGTTGCATGAGGCAAATCAAGTCTCCAGATAGTAACAAGTGAAAAGGCCAGAATAGAGCTTTACACCTAAATGGGCCGTTGTGAGGAAATGCAGTTCAACAAACACCTAACTGAATCAAAAGAGAATTATGGGTGATCACAAGCAACGCAAACATCGCTCCCAAACTGCAAAAGCACACGGGTCATATTTAATACGGAGTATGCATACTGAGAGCAAATATTCCAAAGAAAGGAAATGGACATGTGCCATTTGATAAGCGCACTTCCTGCTGTGTTCTCCGATAGTTGGCTTCAACGCTGCACGTCGGTCCCAGACACATGAACTCTGAACTGAATACCAATGTTGCAGCCTGTGCTTCACCTGGACGTGTTCTGCCCCGTTATGCCTACCACAGCACTAATTTAATGTATTGTTCCAACAGACTGATGTCTGCGGTCCATTGACCTGCCGCCACACCCTCAGCCACACTGTGCCGGCAGGTGGGGCAAAGTCAACAGAGGCAAATCCCTGTTTTTGTGCGTTCAGAGTAGGTCTGATCCTGAAAAGGGCTTGGCTGTTTGCAAGATCTAAACAGCTGAATCTCATCCTTAATCAGACAATCTTGGATCAAAAGGAGAAGTATCTGCAGCAGGTATACACACACATGGATGCCACAGATACAATATTAACTTTAATATAGTTTAAAATTAACAATTGTCATGATCGAGCCTTTAAAATGCAACAAATATTTACATTTGAGAAGCTGGAAACTGAATTTCTTCATTATTTTTTCATCATTCATTTTCTGTTGATCAATTAACCAACTAATCATGTCAGTTCTGTAGTTTACATATGAGCGCAGGTCTTTTGCAAATAACTTATAAAGCAAACTGTAATATGAAATCTACACGTGTAGGATTAAATTTTCACCACACAACAACACCCTCTACTTATTAGCCTGGGTGGAGTAATAGAGAACGAGTCCTGCCAGTGACAGGGATGAGCCATTCCCCCCCCACCCCCACACACAGTTTAACAGCCAGCAGCACAGCTGGAGGTTAGACTGGGCACGAGACACCAGCCAGACGCACTATTTCAGTATTAAAGGAACGATGACTAAACAAGCTCTTTACAAACGTGTGAACACAGTTCTGTAGCTCCTGTTGTAGCTCAGGGGCTCATATCTAATGTTTTCTGACCCGTTATATTTCTTCCTTGAACTTGCATACCTGGCTCCGAGCTGAAAGTTTAGATTTTATTTTACAGCAACACATTCGACCCACACCTGCTTTTCTCTACAGTTTTGAATTATTTACAAGTGAAGTGCTGAAGGGAGAACTGTTGGCATTCTGGCCCAACAGCTTGAGGTTTTGCCTCAGGGGGGGGAAGAGCATGTGTTGCTTGTAGTAGTTATGCATACAAAGACGCAGTGTCATGCCTTTGGGCTAAACAGGTGTGGCCAGTCAACTGAACTGCAGTGACGGCTCCACCTGTTGCTGTGTCTTCTGTCACGACTTGAGAGGAATAACCAAGGACACCAACAAAAAGTCAACATATTGCGAGACGTCCGGTGTTTGTTGCGTCGCCGTCTGCTGCTGCCGCCACCTGAAGCTCAGCTCAGCGGCCAGTCAGAACAGCCCGTCAGTGTGTTTTAATAAACCTGACTTCCCCTTACAGTGAGCCCACAGTCAGCCCATTCCAGACGCCATGAAAAACCTCTGAGTCACCACCCCGTCACACGGCCGAGCCAAGGCTTCCAGAGTGCCATGGCAACCAAACACCAAACACTCTGGCTAAAGTGCAGGACATAAAGCCGGCCCAGGCCGCACTGTGTGATTCTTTTCCACCACACATGCGTCTAAAGATCTGCTTCCTTTGGAAATGTGTCGGGCGCCGTTTGCTACTTTTTTTGCCAAGTAGCTGGAGTATTACAAGAAGCACAATGACACGGGGGAATATTGTGGAGGTGAATACAAAATGTAATAATACGGTTCCTTCGACACTTACTGGTTACACGCGGCCCTTTTTTCCAGAGCCTTCTCCACCTCCACCAAAAGCAAATTTACAAACCACAGATTGATGAGCTTGGGACAGTGTCGCCGCCGCCAGCACCACCACAATGAAGGTCAACACATGTCTGCAGAATACAAATGAGCCACATTTCCTGCAGAACATTTTTATTCATCTGTCTACACCCTGTAGACTGTCTACACAGCCCTGAGCCACACCCACTGAGGTTTGCATACATTCACATGGACATGTTTCACAGTTCTCATTCAATAGTAATGTCAGCTAAGTGATATGAACACAATAGCGCTGAGTGGGGGAAAGCACTCCCTGCCATGTGTGCAGCTATGGTACACACACGCTGCCGTTTAAACATTGAAAATATGCCTTGTTGAAATTCTAAAAAGGCATGTGTTGAATGTTTCTCTGTATTCTGTCGCTCCTCCACTCTCTAACAAGGGACTCTGCTCAAACAAATCCAGACTGTAAAAAGGAGCGCATGTCGTCTGTTGTGCAACTAAACTGAACAAACTACTACAAATACGTCGGTTTCGTTTTCTCATGAGGTGAACTTTGCCAAGACGTTGATACATTCCTCACTGGCTGAGGCCTACGGCTGTCTGTTCTGCAGACGTTCACCTACGTAGCCAGATGCAGCTAACAATATCACCGTCATTAAACATTCAGTAAAAAAGAGAAAATATATAATTACACTCCATTACCCGGCATTAACTCACAATACATGAAGTCAGTCATTCATCACCGTCCACTCCCTCACCTGTATGTGACTTTGTCCTAGTAAAATATTAACTTTATTGATGGAATTGACTCCTACAGCCTCCTAAAGCATCACATTTAACACACCTGTGGTATTATAAAGCGGTTTCTTTTCTTTGTTCATAATGAATAAATATGATTTTTTTTAAAGTTGCTACTACTCATGGGTGTTTCTCAATCCATGATATCCAATGCCACGATTCTGTCCATATCAGTTGTCACATAGGGCTTTAAGCAGCTGGGTTGTGTCAAACACCGTAATGAAAGACATACTGTCATTTGGGCAGCAGTTCCACCTTAGCAGAGCAGGCTGTGTGTAAAAGGTGGAGTGCGTTAGGCTGGAGGCGTGTCATTTCTAACATCCCCGGGGGATTAAAGTGACATAACTGTACTTGCCAAACGACGAGTCATACACACTTAACCACCATGCATGTCATCCACAATACATTTCTGGTAGGAAATTAAGGTATTGCACTTCCTCAGTTGTACTTAACAGCAGCAGGTGTGAACAGGAGCCATACCAGGACAAAAGGTCAAATTACAGCACTCAGATCTCAGATGGCACAGCAAGTACAGCGATATAAACCTAACCAGGAATTATGTCACATGTAATATTCTTATCTGACATTTGTGGCTTTAAACATTATTGGTCAATAACTTGAGAAGCACTTTCATTCTCATGAATAGAGCTACCGAGTCACTGTGGGATCACTTGCCAGAAACGTTGGGGAATTCCACAACACAAGACAACAACAGTAAATAAATGTTAGATCATCAATACTGCAACACAACTTGAAAGATTAATGGGTGGCTCCTGGTGGTTCTGCTGACTTTGAAGTATAACTGCTTGAAAGCCTGTTTGATTCTAGTGGGTTTAACATTAAAACGACGCGTTCAGAGAGAAGCGCAAAAAACTAACTACATGTTGCGTGTACTGTACGACTATTATCATATACTATATAAATATGCCGACATACCGTATGAGTTGCCACATCAAATCTGTGACATCACTACTGTAACATAGCCACTCCCTTTCAAGCTCCACCCACCCACATGCTCCTCCTACCTGGCTTTCAGCTCCTTGTGCTCCTCCCTGATCTTGCTCAGCTCCAGCTGCAGGCGTGCTCGCTCCTTGGCCACCTGGTCCAGGGTCTTACGGGCGTCGGCCAGCTCTGCCTCATAGGCTGCCTTCATGCCCGACACGTCTCGGCTGACATGGGACTCCGACTCGGTGATGCGCAGCCGCAGCACTGCGTTCTCCGACTCCAGCGAGCGCACCTTGTCGATGTAGACAGCCAGCCGGTCATTGAGGTTGCACAGGTCCTCCTTCTCCTGCAGCCTGGTGATGCGGGCCGGGGAGGTGGTGGCACCACGGCTGGTGCGTTTCTGGCTCGGGGTTTCCATGGCAATAATGGCTCAGTAAGAGGTGCAGCAGGGGTGAGTCACAGGCTGTGGGGGAGGAGGACGAGGGAAGAAGAGTTATTGGAAACTACATCATCTATCCAACAGATCTGCCTTCCCCTCCAAACACAGTGCACAATATCATGGGCTGAATCACACGTTAAACTTTAATCAAGAGTAAACTGGAAATTGTTCAGGTCTTGCACAACCCTGATCCTTGTCTGGGCAGCCTGCCTTCACTGCTGGGTCTGCTTACAGTTGTGCATGATAATAAGGACCCTTTTTCCAGTCAGCAAGCATATCTATAAAACTTTATTTAATAGCAGTCTACTGTTTTTCCTTCATGTGGAGTTAAAAGAACTTTCCAGAAGAGCAGCTTGTTCACAATGAGATTTCTGTTTTTCTTGGTTCTTCTCTTTTGAGATTATTATTTTATAAAAAGAACATGTTACAGTTTTCCTGCCCTTTTCCTGCTTTTAGTGCTCCTGATAACGCCCCTTATTCACACTGGTATTTTCACAGCAAAGTGGTAACACACTGTCATAACATACGCCTTGCTGTTCTCTCTGTTAAACTGTTGTAGGAGTAGTTAAGCCACTTTGTGCAGTTCACTCCTGAGCAAACATATTTCTCATGAACACCAACCCCCACCTTCTGCTCACACACACAGACGAGACAGTTAAACACGTTTATAATTACTCTTAAAATATGTAGCTGCAGCCAAACAAACATTTTCCAGAGTATTTGGTAAAACGGAGGCAAACCAACCACAAGAAAGCTTCTAATTGCTTCCACTTGTTTGATCATCATGCTGTGCGGTGATCATCTCTCCCACAACCACATGTACCAGGCCATAATGCCAAAGTGTTGACTCATAATATAAACAAATGCAGCAGGATGCCCTGATAAGGACATGCATGCAGAGATGCCTTTTATTTGCTATGATTCCAACATAAGATCACAACATTTCAAGCTGTAAATCCAATATATCGCTAAATAAAGAACGTCCAATACGATTGTGTTTATTCCGAATCAGAGAGCTCTATACCGCAATTTTGGATGTGGCCTTAAACAGTACTCAGAAATATATCTGTATTGTTTTTAAAAATTGCAACTGCGGCCAAACAGGTGTGACTTAAGGTCTATTCCATTTCTCAGCAGCTGCTCCACTCACAACCCAACAGCCCTCTCCGGCTGAATGGCGGGAAAGCCTACTCCAATTTCCTTCAGCAGTGGGTGGACCACCAAACTTTGCCATCCATCCCCTCACCGCCTCATTACCAAAAAAGTGCACGCCAGGACATGCACGCCCATGTGGGTGGAATGGCGCACACACAGGCATGCACATGATGCGTGTGCACGCCCACGATGCCTGCGCACGCCCACAAGAGCAAACCCATACACTCACACAAGTACTCTCTGGACCAACTTTGAATAAATGAAGCATCCATTGAAGCTCCCAAAATGTGGCGAGCATTACCAGGTGCCGTCTAATTTTCCACTCTTCAATACCAGCAGGCAGTAAAATGAGGTACAACTTTTAAAAGTTAAAGTTACTCCACATCACTCCCTGACAAAATGAAAATGAAAATGACTTCGAGCCGACTGAACGAGTTAAACAAACACCAACATGACCATGTTATTTGTACAACTGTGACTCTCTGTGAGCGTAACCAACAGCAAAAGTCTCAGGGAGAGAAATATCTGTGGAAACTCTCTGAACCTTACCTCAGTTGTGTAAGACCCTCTTGACTGCAGCCTGCTGAAGGGACTAAAAGTGAGTGTACAGGACCTTTCCAGAAGTTTATCTGCTGGTTTGAGTGTGTGAGAGCTGCTGTGAGTGTGTGTGTCGTACCCCAGAGGAGCGTAGAGAAGAGGATCCGTTGAATAATGCAGTCTTTCTCTCTGCCGGTGGGTGTGTGTGCCTTTGGCTCGTGCCCTGAACTGCTCTCCTAGCTGTCGCTCACTGCACATGTACCTACTGCTGAAGAGGGAGAGAGGAGGCGGGAGCACGAGAGAGAAGAGGGTGGGGCGGTGAGGAGGAGTCAGGCTAGACAGACAGTGTGTGTGTGTGAGTGTGTGTGGACACACACAGAGCAGCTGCTGAGCTTTATCTCTCCCTGCACTGGCCCTATCTTTTCCTTTCGCTTAGACAGAGCCCTCGCAGACAAGACTGACCCCAGCGACTGGTGCAAGTGGTCTGTCAATAAAACACGGTGACACTGATGAAACTGAACAGCTCCCAAGTGAATGTGTGCGAACGTGCGGACCTCACCCTGCTCCTCCCTGCTGCTGTGAAGAATACATATTTAACCCACTTTTCTGGTTGAAAAGCCCTTTGACCGCCGACTCTAAAGACATGGATGAAGAATTTTATAGAGCAAGAAGAAAATCCCCTTCAGAAGGCAACAGAGTTGATCTTGGCACAACATCGCAAGGTAATTAAATAAGTCCAAAGTACATCATCCATGGCAGAAAAATAACCTGTCAGCGAGCTCGTCCACTGAATCCAAGGAGGGAGAAGTCCACAAATCTTTTGCATTGTACTCCCGGTGGATGACAGAATTATTCCCACAAGTCATTTTGAAAGTCTAAAGGTCTGACAGTCAGAACTAGGATGATTCTGGGCTTATATTTATTTCCTCGGGGTGGAGTTAATGGAATCACAGGTCCAATCAAGTTCTGATGCAGGGGGAAATAAGTTTTCATCGTGTGTGTATGCATCTCCTCCCCATGGAAATGGAAGTTAGTCCATTCATGTGTGCGTGTGTTTGTGCATGTGGTTAAACGACGGGCGAGACAGCATCTCTGTTTTTGGGCATGGGGCAGGCCTGGTGTCTAAGGGAGTAGCCTGGCCTCAATGTGGCCTTCCAGTGGAAAGGCACGGTCAGACTCTGAAGCTGCCTCTCTGAGTCACACATCCCTCTACAAACAGCTCGCTGGCTCTGGCTCCGCCTCTGCCCTGCATCTCAGGTTTGTGTGTTTCCATGGAAGTCACACACTAGAGAAGAATGTGTGGCTTCCAGTTCACACAAATCCCCAGAAGCCAGCAAGACGCATTCAGATAGCTGGTTTGTGTCCGACCAGGAGTCCACAACCTAAAGATAGTCAGCTCTCAATTATATTAAAACTCAGAAAGGCTGATGTTCGGCATTTTTGCCTGAAAAGTCAACAATTTAATCGATTATAAAAATAGATTTTGGTCCAACGACTAATGGATTCAGCTCTCAGTTTTTCCAGTCATTTGCACAGTGATTTATTTCCAAGTGTTGGACCTCTGCTCTCATTACCCAGAATGCTTTTCTGTAAAAATGTCCTGCATACACCGAGAAAGACAAGCAACAATGAGAGTTTTTGAAATAGATACAAATATTCAAGTTAATAATTGTAGAATATTTGGATGCTGCTAATACAGATGCCAACTACTACTAAAAGTCTTCAGTCGCCTGTCTGAAACACAGATGGGGTCTGAATCCAAGATGCAGTCATCAAGCGCGAAGACAAGAACAGGCATGTCGGACTGTGATGGAAGTCACCAGACATGACAAGAAAGGAATAGTATTTCACTCGTTGTCCTTCAGCCGTACTCTCTTACTGCCCTCGCAGCATTCCAGGCCGGCAGCAACAAACAAGGCATGCCTCGTTGTGCAATGTAGAGGTTTTATTTCTCCATTAGGAGCTATTGACTTGCTGCTCTCCTGGGGGATAAAAAGAGCAACGACAGAGAGGAATGTGGTGTGGGAGGGAATTCTTGAGAATTTTTCAGAGGCAAGTAGGCTACTATAAACCGTCAGTGTGCCCATTCCAGTTTGAAAACCTGAGGAACAGCTCACACATGCACGGTGGTGCAATTAAAAGCTCCTCTACTTCCTCCTGTATCACCTTTCTCCAATTCCTACACAGATAGTATATCTCATGTTGTGATTATTCTTCAGATAAAGTGGCGAAGCGACGGTGACTGATTTGTATAATTTAACAATTCACAGAAGCATTCACTTTTCCATTTGACACACCACCACAGTCAGTTACTCAGAAACATGTTAACTGTCTTGGAGTGTGCGTCTGTGTTTGATTGGTACCTCAGCAGCAGCTATAATTCTAAAGCAGTCTCTCATTGTGTTATCTCTGCTGTTCAAGGGACCATTGTTCACATGTGCATTAATCATTAATAAAAGACTGGAACCATGTCTCTGTCCAACGCAAGAGCCTGATATGCAATGGAGAAAGTAAAGGATAGCAACTACAAATACATATGTTCTTCCTTTATTTGTTTGGTTTTTCAAAGTAAAGCTGAATAATTGTTTGATATTCTGTGTGTTTCTACGCGTACAACCTGTAATGTAAACCAGTTGTTGCTTTGTGAGCCTTTGGTTTGCTTCGCATGCAAATTATTCTCAACATGATCACGGCAGCCTCCAGTCTCATGTAAATTCATTTTATAATTTTTGCAGGAGATGTAGAATAACTATGGCTGAGACAGGAGACACAATGTTTTATCTTTGAGGTTTTCTTGGTTGGGTCTGAACACACATAAACCAAGACGACAGAAGGATCCGAATCTCGTGTCATTACTTCAATCAGCAACATGAGGAAGTAAGCGTCCCAGGAGGAAATTGAGGAAATTGTAGATGGGACACGAACATCAACATCGTGGAGTTTGAAAAACGTATTTGCATGTTGCAGTGAACAATCTCACCTCTGAAGCTACACCCGTTTCCACCAGCAACTTGTGTATTTCCACTTGTTTCAATAAAGTAAAAATACTGATTGTGGTTGCAATCAGTGGCAGTACGACTCTGAAGTGCTTGTACTTTACTTAAATCAATTTCTCACAAACTACAGCCTCCAAAGTGACCATGAAGTTGAATGTCTCTAAAACTGTTCCAACAAAAACTGATTCTCACAACCTTCATGATGGTAGGATTTGCTGCACTTTATATGTAGCTGGGTGCGGTGGTGGTGGAGGAGGTATTCAGATATTTTAGTAAAAGAGTAGAAACAGTGTTAGAAGTAAAAAGTCATGAATTCAGTATACTAAAAAGATCTCATCATGCAAAATGGCCCATTTCAGCATAATGTATATTATATTACTGGATTAGAATTATTGATCCATACATGTGTACATGGAGTTAATGTTGCAGCTGTTAAAAGTGGGGCTAATTTTATTCCATGTACTGCTGGGTAGTTTTAAAAAAAAAGTCTCATCTTGCCTGTAATAATACACCATTATTTGCAAATTATATTTTTTATTATTAACCTGAGTCTGCAAAGTAACTAAAAAGGTATTAAATACATTTAGTGGAGTAAGAAGTACAGGATTTGACTTTGAATTGTAGGAGTAGAAGTATAAAGTGGGAGAAAATGGAAATACTCCAAGAAAAAAGTACACATACTTGAGTAGATATACCTAGTAGGCTACTTACCACCAGTGGCTGGGTGCACATAATAAACTGGCAACTGAGCGTCTTGTCCCTGTGTGCTGTCCTCATGAATGACGCTGCAGTGCCTCTCTGGCGCCCCCTGTCGTCCCCTGCTGTCTGTTTGGCTGCACAGTCGCAGGTCCAAGTCATTCACAAAGCACAGAAGATACAAAGCGCCATCCACTGGCTGACACAATGAATTAAAAAAATATGTATATATATTAAGAACAACTTGTGGGGGATATCTCTCAACAGGGGTCACAGAGTTCATGAATTTGTTTGACGAATAAATATAAAGATTAAAAATGATCCAAAACAGAATGTATGTCATCTCAAAACGTTTCACGCTGCGACACGTACTGACTCAGCCGTCTGAACGTCTTACCTTCTCGCTTTAGGAGAAGAATGAAGCGTTTCTGCAGTCGTTTAAAAGACGTCCCCTCCCCCCCATCTTTCCACGGTCACCAGTGACCTTTCAAAATGTCGACAGTCCAGTTTAACATGATATTATCCAGCGGGTCGGGTTTTCTTTGACACAAATCGGTTGAGGGGCGAACTCCTCCGAGCTGAGCCAGCAGAACAACAGCCACCTGCAAATCAACTCACTTGATTAGGCTGCCAATCTCTCTGCTAATTACAATGCAGCCTATAGGCGCCACCTGGCGACCATAATTAACGCTTTGGGCCGCTTCGCATGGAGATTATTTTTAGCTGGTGAGGGTTTGCATCAGAAGGCAGGTGAGGCTTGTAGAAAATTAAAAAATATATATATATATAGGCCTATATATACACATATGCCTTGGAGCACGAGTAACAGCTATAGATAAATTGCTCATTGATTCTGAGCTAAATGTGGTTATTTCAGGTCACACCTCTGATACCTGCAACAATTATCAATACACTCAGTGCGGGACCCCCTGGAGAGGACCTCAGGGGCCCCTCCACTTACTCCATGGACCCCACTTTGGCAATGACTGATGCACTGACCTGAGCTGGGTTTCACATGAATTGATAATTTAATTAAACTGGCAACCAGGAAGCATCATGCAACAACCATTCCTCAAGGCAACTGAACCAGCAGGACCGCCACTATCAAGCTGTACAGATGGCCCGGTTGAATAGTGCAGTCGGTTTCATTCCCCCGCGATTCCAAACTCAATCTAAATACAAACAACAACAACAACAAAAAACACACAAATTAAAAACAACTGAAGGGTGCTGCTGGAGATATTCTACAGAGCTCTTCCTGGGGATGCTTATCATTATGTAACAGCTGAACATGAATTTTACATGACCTATATTACGGAGCTGTAAATGGTTTGTTTACATTCACAATGCTCATCAATTTTGGAACAGGGCTGTGGGTCACTTGGAGGCATCACGACCTCTGAGAAAACCAGAGAATGCACCCATGTTTGCTGTGATTGCAGCCGACTCTGGTACTGAAACTGCACCCTTTGGGGCAGTATTAATCTGTCATGTGTAACTCTGAACTGATTGTATAATCCAACTCACAAAGATGTACATATTTTGATGCTTTGGTGCAAAACTGTACCCTTTCGAAATGTATCATCAGGGCGACAAAATCCACAAGACTCACCTTGAGAACCACAGGTGTAGCTTTCAGGGCACATTCGTCTACTGAAATATATCCCAACTGTAAACATGTTTCTGACATTGTGGCAATCGTGTGGTCAAAAAATACTCAAATACTCCAATAAAAATCAGCAAAATGTGCTTAAAGTGTTCAAAGTATAAATACTTGTTATGCTAAAATTGGACTTAAGTACGGGGCTTGAGTAAATGCACTCAATTACTTTCCATCACTGATGATACACGTCTGAAAATGACATTAAAGCATCTACTTTGCATTTCACCCGTGATATAAAAGTGCATTAGAGCTGCATCATGTGCAATCAGGTGTGAGAGGCTTTTTAATTCTAGCCAGCCGTTGGAATTCGGTGGCATTTTTCTGAATTAAAACGTGACCCAATCAGTAATTTTACAGTGTGATATCGATTCAGTGCCTTAATCCCTTTGTGGATTAAAAAACACCAAAAAACCAATCGTTGTGTACAGTAAAAGCAATATGTGAATCAACCCAGCGCCACACCGTCTGCATTTATACATTCAACCAAATGACTCCAAGACTTCTAAGGTCCTTTGTGACGCGTGTGAGATCACCACCATGCGGGAAGCGAGTGGTGAGGTGAGCCTTACTCATCACTAGGCGTGTCACTGTCTGTACAGCATCAATGTGATTAGAGAGGCGAGGGTGGGGGTGGGGGTGGGGGGAGAAGAAAGATGACCTAATAGCCGTAAAAAGCAATGAAGTCATACTACCTGACTCATATTCCCAGCTGACATCAGCTCTCCCAATCACAACATCCCAGTGAGAGTGTGTGTGTGTGTGTGTGTTTGATCGTTTGTTGTTAGAGGGTGAGGTGTGTGCGTGTGCGTGTGTGTGTGTGTGTGTGTGTGTAGGTCAACAGCTTCATATGCATGTGAGCATTTCACAGCAGGTGACGAGAGACCCTGTGTTTGTGTGTGCGTGGGGGAAACTAAATCACACACTGCTGTGCGCAGAGTCAAACAGACGGAAAAAGTGGCGTCATGTTTGTGGCACCGAAAGCTTCGCTGCAGATGAAACAATTAGCTAGCCGATCACAAACCTGCTCGACGACGCTTTTGATAACCGATCATTCGTTTATCAAGCAGATGTGTCAAACATTCTCTGGGTCCAGTGCCTCAGACGTGAAGATTTGTTTCTGTTTCATTCATTTTTAAATTGAATATATTTGGGTTCTGGACCGTAGGTCGGACAAAACCAGCAATTTGAGCACGTAACCTTTGGGCTCGGGGAAACTGCAATTAGTATTTTTCGCTGTTTTCCCACATTTTATAAACTAAATGATTCATTGACTAGTTCAAAACTGATATATTAATAAATAATCACTTGCTGAAGACCTGAAAAAACTGCCAAAGTTGGGGGTAAGACTACACTTTTAGCTGTCTCACTCACACAGACAAACAGCAGTTCTCTAGAGAGTGAACTTGTGGGTCACGCTGCTCACTGTGCAAATCCCCATGCATTGTAAAAAAGTGAATAAGCATATCCAAGAGGATTGACGCCAATGTGGAATGAAAATCTTGATGTGAATGTAATTACTTCACAGCCTCCATGTCAAGGCCTGTCAAACATTCTTCAAAGAGAGGGCAGTTTTAAGTCTGTGAGGAAAACACACACACACACACTGAGCTTCACTTTTTGGGAACAAAAGGGATTTTTTTTGTCGGCTTACTCCAAAGATGGGACAGAATTCAGGACGAAAAGGCCTCATTATCTGGGTCCCTGCGTTACATCCAAAACTAAACAAACTGGTGATTCTACATGAGGTTAAAGAAACTCTCAGTCACTTTAATTATTGCATTTTTAATTGTACTCTTCTTCAACCCAGGTTCTCTCTGATTTATTGTTGTTTGCTTGTTTTGTTGTATCATAGTGGTCTGTCTGTAAGTACCTGTGCTGCTGCCCTGTCCCTCCTTTAAAAAAAATTTTTTTTAAATAAATATATATTTCAACAGTGGAAAAATAACTTACAGCAAATAAAAACTAACACAAATAAACATTATTTTAAAAATACCAGGAGGAGAAAAGCCCACACAAAGTGACCTTCGAATTTAGCGTTTCATCGGTTCAGCTGATCGACTTCTGGGCTCTCGTCAAGATGTGGTATCATTTGCATGAGGTCTTACATCATCCTTGAGAGAGCGTTCACTATGGCATCAGCACGTGGTGCTTAGCCAACATACCCCTTTGTGCTCGCTGAAGCCTCATTCAAGTGACAGCGGGGCACCAGAAAAGTCTTGAAAAGGACATCTGGCCATGGAAGTCAAAGGGGTGTCCTTTAGGGATCCTCTGACATGTCTTTACAGCCTATTAAGTCTGTCCTCTTTGAAAGACAGACACTGTCCATATAGGTGAGAGCAATTTTTGCATGAGCACTTGGACAAAGAGATTGGGGTGTGTGTCTGTAGCACAGTAAACCACAGCCTCCCCCCAAAGATGCCAGTCAGCCTTTCATGGTGGTGGTGGGGGGAGAGAAACAGCACTACTGTGATGACCAGATGGTCAAGATCATTGAGGTTTTTTTTATGTGCAAGTAACATGACCTCAGCACTCTGGGTTTCACAAGTATCCTGTAAACCCACACACACACACGCACACAGAAACACAAGGGTACAGATGACAATTGTAGCCCACAGCTACAGGCAGCGAGGTCTGAATGAAAACCAGACCTGCTGCGGTCCACTCAGAGCCAGAGAAGGTTTAGTTCAGGGTCATAAAGGTTATGGTGGTACAACAGCATCACCAATCAGGCCTCCAATAGGCAACACCAAACTCACGCATCCAGGCAGAGAGGGGTGTGTCGATGGAGGGGAAACACTATCCCAGATCCATGCTTTGTATTGATTGGGGCTCTGGACTCCCAGTAGACCCCTTTTTAATGGAGCCAGACAAACTCCTGGACACACTGGCATACTGGCTCTTGTGTGTGTTCTTGTGCCCATCCCAACCACCCAATCCTCTGGCCTCTCCAGTGGGTGGGGCGGGGATTGGGGGCAGACCCCCTGGGCCCACCCTCTGGTGCTTCATGCATCACGCAATCCTGCTCTCGTTCCTGCTGCTGTTTTATTTTTTTGTCTACATTGTTGGGTGGAGCGGGGATGTTTTAATCCTGGAATCACACCAGGAGTCTCCCTGTGAGTTCTCATCTGCAACACACCCTTGGGGAACAAACCCCCGTCCTGATTGGCACCCAGAGAGCGCGTCTAGACTATCATTATGCATGTAAATACACCTGCTCTATCTTACTGCTGCCATTTTATTTCAACATTTATATTGCTTCTATTTTCAGACCTGTTGTTTTGGAAATTTGTGATGATATTGTTACTCTATTCTATGTGTTATCAAAAGGCAGAAGGCGTTCTCACTAGAATCTCTCTAAGAGTCACATGCCACGCTCGTATGAGCCCAAGCGGAAGGCCGTGTGTGTTTTTGTTTTTCTCATTACAGTTATGCAGTTACAGTGTGGGAAAACACCACACATGAGAGAAAATGATAAATTGAATTTAATGGATGGGGTTCAGATGCACCAGTAATCTACAGAGAGAATTCAACACCTCCCGTGGGAACACAGAGCACACGCACACACACACAGAAATTTCATCTAACAGCAATTTAACATCGGTGGACATAAAGTTCGGCGTTTCCCCCAAACGCATGCATGTGAGGATGTCTTTATTTTCTGTTGGTTGTGGAGAAATACTGCGGACGCATCATCTGACGTTTTCTCAGAGTAAACATCCCCAGACTTAGCTTTATGCAACACATACTCACTGTACATCCCAGCATGCATACGTACAGATGGTAACGGGCTAAGCTGGAGTTAGACTGACACTTTGAGGAAGCTGAACACATGGACATCAGTTCTTGCTCAGCACTGGATGGCAATGCATAAACCAGGTCCAACGATTCCTCAAAGCTTTATTTATAGGGGAGACCCAAGTATAATAATAATTTACAACTCAGTAATAGAATTACTAGATCACATGCGAAATATCTTTTCCTGATCTTATTTATTTATTGTAGATAAATGGGCATTTTAATTACAATGAATGTAAGTTGCAGGTACTTTGTAACCTGTTTTAAACCTAAAGAAAATCTCCTAAAATGGAAAAAGTCTACATAAATGCATTGGCTATATTACTATATTTTTTATTCATATTATTACCAGTGTTGTTATTATTACTGCAGTTTGAGTCTTTGTGTTGTGGGCTACTAGAACCATGCCGTCAGGCGTGGCTTCTGCCGAGGACATCTTGGGGAGTCTGTACGCGAAACGAACGGCGCGGTTCTTTGTTCACCGGTGCTGCTGCAAAAAGCCTTGGTTTTTTTTGTTTTTTTGAACGGGATATGTGCGAGGGATTTTCTGATGTTCCCCCGCTGCATAGGGTCTGCAGCGCCTGTCTGACAACTCCCTTTCTCTTCTCCTCCTCGTATACAGCTCCCCCCCGCCCCCCTCCAGACACCCTCTTTTCCCTCCTATACATAACATCCTCATGCGCAACGGCGCGGGAGACAACAACTC
>JAVQJD010006346.1:0-23595 GCA_036023655.1 Nannoperca australis
TGATAATGAACGGACATAATCTGTTTCTAGATTTAATGCTCTTTTCGATTTTGCCACTGGCAGCGATGTACTTACCTACAGCACTTGTGATTCATCACCAGCACTCATATTATTTGATACGACACCTTGTTCTTTTCGTCCATGATGCACTTTATGTAAAGCTCTTATTTGGAAGTCGCTTTGGATAAAAGCGTCTGCTAAATGCCTAAATGTAATGTAATGTAATGTTTCCAGGTTGATCTTCTCAAATATGGGGACGGTCACCAATGAAATTTTAAGTTTACCTGTTAATGTGGTAACTGTTGATGAACTAATCAGATCCGCTTAAAAGGATTCATTTGAATGTTTTCAAGTCCATCTTAATACAGTCACATGGCATATGTTGGAAGGTTTTATGTCAGTCCTGCATGTCCTACAGTGTAGTCATTCCATTAAGGCATCGCTTCATGGCCAATATGTTGAGGAAGGATGTTTACAGTGATCGTCTCAGTATTGTATTAACATAAACTACAAATCTATCCGTTAGCTTGATTTATCAACCAATTCATAAAGTCGGTGGATGGCAAGAACACTTAAAGAAAGAAGAAGAAAACCAGTAGACTGGAGCAGAACTGTGCCATAAAGCTTCATTGGGTTCTGGATCAATTTTGAAAAAAAAAAAAAAATAGAGTAAACAACAAACAAAGTCTCAGGTTGTAAGATGCCTTCATGCTTGTGTGTTTTCTAGCCACACACCATGACTGCTGTCACATGTGATTTATGATCCTTTTTGCCTCAACACATCACTATTTATCACTGTCAACACAATTACAGGCCATCGATTTGCGCTGAATGCGACTTTTCGCCGTTCGGGTCAAATCGATGTTTTATAGAATGCAATGCAAATAAACATGAACTCAGACTATTTGTTTCAAAAGAAGCTGCATCCACCCAAAAAAGTGATATATTTAATTTGCGCAGTGAGCCAGCAGTGTGCTCTAGATACTATCCTGTTGTCGCTTCTGCTGTCAGAAAGAGGCAAGGCTCCTTTGTTAATGCCTCAATGTTGACAACTATTATGACCGTGAGCAGAATTGAAAGCCTGGTAGACAGATTTCATTCAGTGCACATGCTGACTCACAGCCTCAGTGAAGTGACTCCTGATGCCACCCATCAGAAACAGTTCAAAGCTGCAGCCAATATAACTTCAACAGTGCTTCAACGTATTAATTATCTTCAAAAGAACCATGGCATGGTACTAGACATGTCATCAGCATTGCAAATGGCTTTAGAGAAAAAAAGACCCAGAAGCCAATAAATGACCTGGACATGGAATTAAGACTCGAAGGCATTGTGGGATATTTATTATCTTGCTACTTGTGGGCATAAAAATAAGAATAAAAAAACCTGTAAACAGTCATTTGGCCATGATGTTGACTTATGGAGTGGGAGCTTTAGCTCCACCTTCTCCTGTCTTTAATCTGAAAATCAATATTTGATTAGAAGAAGGCTAATCAAATATCGGGAGGATCGGTGAACACACAAACAGACACACACACACACACACACACACACAAGACCGCCTGGTTGCTCTTCCACCAACCAGTAAGAGATGGATGAGCTGGCAAGACAGGACTACTCTTATGGTCAGGACTGTAGATAACTTTCATTATCCACTGTTGTTGTATTTCTCTCCTTCCAAGTGACCCTTTTTTACAGATTTCCTCTGTGCTTAGTGTTTTCTCCAGGATCGAGCACCTCCTGTACACACTAAACAAGGGGTACTAAACCAAGTAATATATGGGTATAATCACCATTATATATTACACCTAAACAGCTATGCTAATAAAGCCATTCATTAAGCCATATGCATTAACAACTTCTTTAATGACTTCAGACAACACATAGGATCTATTCATTTGTTATATGTGTTGGAAAAGAGTAAATAAATCTTATAACTCGTTAAGATGCATATTTATTCAATCAAGGTGCTACAGAAAAGTATGCTTTAGATATTAACCATAAAAAAGTGTCTACAAGCACACAGACAGAAATACCACTCGGATAAAACCACACCCAAATTACACATAGTTAAATCTACAACCACACTAGTGACTCTGTGTGGCTGTACTTTTTGTGTAGTTTTGAGTTTGAGTTAAATGCTAACATTAGCATGCTAACATGCTCACAATGACAATGTGAACATGCTGATGTTTACACGGTATAATGTTTTCCACTTTCACCATGTTAGTTTAGTATGTTAGCATGCTTACATTTACTAGTTAGCACTAAACAGAAAGTACTGTTGAGTACAGCCGAGGTTGTTTTATATTTAGTCATAAACCAAAGTATTTGGACAAATTCAAATGTTGGTGGGGGGACATGAATGTGTGAACCAAATTTAATGGCAATCCATCCAATAGTTGTCAACCTATTTCACTCAAAACTCCAAACGCAAGGTGGCGCTAGAGGAAAAGCCGGATCACCACATGCAGTAGGATTTATCCTCTGGGGAACATAAATGTCTCTATAAAATGTTATCCTACATCCTATAGCAGTCTGATAGCCATCTCTAGCTTCGATCTGCAGCTTATTGACAGTGAATGGAAAAGCCAGTTCCATTTTTTTTGTAGTTTATATGTGTTTTCTATTGAAAGATATGTAATGTGGCTCTTTAAAAATGTATAGTCCAGCCACATATAAACCACACACACACACAAGCCATGACACCATGTCTAAGTGATTCTCCACATGATGCCAGCCTGAGCTGAGTCCTCCTTGCTAATGCATCTCAAGCTCTCCTCGACACCGCTGATCACGCCTGACTTGCTGGTTGGCTAGGTTAACCCAAAGCCCCATAATGGGACTGAACATGCTGGCTGGTATCAAAGCTGAGCGCCACCTGAAGACATGGCTCTGCATCAAAATGGCTATCATTTGTGTACCACCCTCACTTCTTCCTCCAAAGTTCAGAAAGAGACAGAGCTGGGAGGAGGAGTTCAGGGGTTGAGGGAAACAGAGTGTGGGCTGATGGAGTGAGGATAAAGGTAGGATGGATAGATGCTGCTTCCAGGACCTGTCAGCGGTGACAAATGGATGTTGCAAAGATGAAGCAAGTAAGACATTAGAGAACAGTGATGTGGTGAATCACCGGTATGAGAGAGAGTGTGTGTGTGTGTGTGTGTGTTTTATATGTGCCTGTCTGTGTGCTTTAGTCACTGTGTGGGTGAATGAAAGAGAAAATGTGTGTGTATGCGTATAGGTGTGTCCCAAGCTGCAAGGTGCCAACTCTGACAGCGGCCCTCCAAGATGGGAGAGTGCTGGGAAATTGATTTAGGTGGTGTCTGAGGGCGACAGAGATGAATCTGTGTGTCTGATTACAGGAGAAAAATAGCAAACACCATGAGAGAGAAACGGCAGAACAAAGAATACCAGGAGGGAAGGTCAGCGAAAGGCAAAGACGGAGAGAAAGACAATTTCCAAGATATGTAAATAGATGATCAAATCAGAAAAAGTAAAAAAGCAATCGGTGTTGGGCACTAACACAATACTTAGCAATGTGATTACTTTTTTGATAATGGGAAATGATAAGCCTCACGTTTGACACAAAGGGGTTAAGGTGGGTCCCATTGTGGATACGTACAGCATAGTTTTTGATTTATAGTTCAGTGTCAGTCATTAACTACACCCCCGCAACACTAGATGGATGAATCATACGTGATCCGGCCGTATTGTGCTTTAATCAAGTTCCCCACAGTAACTCTCTCTTTACTTTGTCATCCAGAGGGACAGTGGGATACGCATGTACATATAACTAGTGTCTTCAATGTATAGGACACTACTGCAGCTCAATCTCTGTGTATGTTCTTCCACTCACCTTGATAGAGAGCGGTGATTGTGGTAAACAAAAGATTTGCTGTGAGATTTAGCTTAGCTAGATGTGTGTGTTATTGAAAAGGAGAAGACTTGTTTCAACTTCCTCAGTGTTGTCTTCACTACCAACAATCTCTACCAGCATCAAGGAGAAGGTGTAACCCTTTAATGCATAAGTATACATGAAGCTTAACGGATTAAAGCTTGAAATTCAATGATCACACAACAGTGACTAATCCCAGTATTGCATACTTTAACGGTGGGAGTCAGCTTGTTCTCTCTCTTACTGGAGTTTTGATGGATAGTTCATATCAGTTTATTCTCTCTGTATTCATTTGACAGACTGGTCCGGTACGTTAGCTCGGTGCAGTATTTTATATGTATTATATATGTTTATATGATTAATGTTTCCCACAATTCAGACTTACTGTTACGAGCAAATGTAACGCTGAGCGGGTTTAGGTGGTGGTTGTGTGAACCCCTTCAGCTTCAATGAGTGCTGTGATGTGAAGTCACTGGGGGCTAACCTCAGCATTAAGCTCGCTGTTGATGGTCAGTTCCTATAGAATGTAGGTTGACTGGTCATTAAACCATAATGTATTTTTAAACTTTGTTTCAAGATATCTTTGACAGACCTCTGTTGAGAAACTTATGTAATGCAACTGCTCTTTGAATGAGGATTGTGAAATGAGTCTTTGGTTTAATTTATCAAGTAATTTGCCCAACACTGAAAATAATCTAATGTCAAGTTTTTTCAAGTTTTTCTCAGTTTGAAACTTCACAGGTTTATTTAAAAAAAGCTCTGGTGAGCTAGAGTGTCAGCAGATGCTCCGTGCTACTCCCCCCACATAAACGTATGGCTCTATCCAGAGAAGTGCACTTGATATGAATATCAATAAATTCCACCATGTATAAGCCTCCTTAAAAGAGGCCTGTTTAACTTGAGTGAACGCTGATGGCATGCATTCAAATTATTTATACCATAACTTACAGTGCTAAGGAGTGAAATGAAATTTTGCCTCTGACAGGTAATTTCAGCCATCTGATTATGATTTTATTTGTGATGTCCTGCCAGTTAGGCAATATTCTCGCCATCCTCTTTCATCCTGTTTCCTCGTCATCACTTACTCTTGCTCTGTTTCATAGCCTTCCTTTTAAAATTGATCTAACTAATTATCTGTTATTAACTTCATAACTCAAAGTGAACTGGATCTGGATCTGGATTGATTCTTGGCATTGTATCTCTGCTTTTTTAATATCCACTTCATCTGCTTTAACTATTTCCTCTCCATATTCCCCTTCTCCTCAATCTGTATTTGAACACACTGTGTAAAACAAATGGCTTGGATTTGATAGATTTATGTCCATGAGGTTAAATTTCAGTTGACCTTTTACAGATATCAAATAAAACCCAAGACTTTTACTTATTTTGCATTACTGCCCGATATAACTTCCATTCCCCCATTCCTGGTGAATACACTGCCCAAAATAAAGTATGTGAACATTCATCGAGGTAAGATTTACTTTCAGACAAGCTACCAGTGACTAATAATACTGCAACTTATCTTTATTTAACAGACTCACCCCTCTGTGACTTTTTTGGGGGGGAGGGGAGAGTCACTTTGCAACACTTATCATGTTGATCACATAAGCATGATAAATCTCCTCACTCGGTTTTGTGGTCAGCCTGGCCAAGGCTGCATCTCTTTCCTTTCTGAGCCCCGGGCAACCCATCTGGGGACACTTCTGTTGGCCCTGGGGTCTGTTCGGATTGGCCAGGGCTCCTCCAGCACACAGATACGAAACGTGTTGGCCCAGGAGAACACATCACATGTCCTCAAACCGTCCGCACATGTTCCTTTCACATATATGTAACAAATTGGAACTATGATCCCAGTTTTGAAGATAATTTGAAGCAATGGTTCATTTTATATTTCCATCTAAATAAATATCTATTTGGGGACATTACAGCAAGATAGCAACATAACCTGTACTTTTACACCTGAGGTTGGTCAGGTTTTACCTGTAAACAAGACATACCACTTTTAATATAAAGTGCACGGAGGTCTAGAAAAGGGGGCGAGGCTTGAGATTGAGACATAATTTGTTTTCAGTACAGAACGGCTCCTCATGGCCACGACCTTTATCGACCTTTAAATCTATTTGCAGTAAGGGATCAAAGCTGAAGGCTGATCTGTGCAAAGGCAGCTGTTTAATACCAGTAGCACATACACACTTTGACAAAGTCACATTCACCTCCTGAGACAAGCCAAGGATGTAGACAACACAAGTTATCAAGTAACCTCAACAGGAGCAACCGTTGGAAGACCGTCTGCTTCATAATTATATGTAAAGCTTGCCGTAATGAGCTCCAAATCACTAATAATACTGCTTTGACATCTGTGAAAAGACTGATTTACCAAAGAATACTAAAACCATGGATGTGGCCTTCATGACATTAGTTCATATCAAGAAACCTAAGTGTCAGCAACTTGTGAAAAGGCCTATACATCGCAGCAAAGGTCAAACCTTCCCTGAATACACAAATATTATGACTCAAAAAGCTAAGCAAGGAATTGGTAATCCAAGCTGAAGACAGAAGAAATTATACAAGGATCACTGGTACACAAGGCCTCCATTTTGTTTTTATGAAAATGAAGAGTGAGCTGTATATTTGTGCCCATTCCCCTCATCAAATTAAAGTATTCTGAGATTCAAAGAGGAACATCTGATTATTTTTAAGAGCCTACAGCTAGAAAATAAGATGTTGTAAATTGGAATGCTCCAAGAGGCTACATTCCCTGTGTTTGCATTAAGACATATAAAGCCTATCAAAACACAAAAACACTGGGCTTCAGCTTGCTGATGTCCACATGAAGTGCAGAGAGAAGACTAAGGTGAGCGAGCCAGTAACAAACATAGTGAGTAAGAGAGGGTTCTGTGACGTAGCCGCGCTATAAATACAGTGGTCCAAAGGCCATATTGACATTTAGGGGCTGATTTATCTGAGAGTCTGGCACTGGTTTACGAGGTCTTCACCACTGTTCACAGGCATATGTGATGTTATTGAACCCCCTCCTTCTCTCGCATTGTGAGTAAGTACTATGTAATTGGCACAAATTGATTCTTTTTTGGCTCCCACAATGAGCGAGTCAGACAGGGATTGATACTATAATAGTCTATGCGATAACTCCAACAATCATGATAATGGCAGTCATAATAGCTTTACAGTTGTGTAGGGGAGGAGTTATTTAGAGCACTCCAGGATCCAGAAGTAAAAGCCACTTTAATTGTCTGCATAGACAATAGTGACCGATAGTGGGAGTGGATGGACATGCATAGCTCCTTGTTGAATCATCAGTACAAAAGATAAACAAAAAAAATGTCTGGTTCTTTGATTAAAAAGTCTCTGCACATAAAAATGTACAGGAAGAAGTCTACAATGATTTCCATGGTGCATTTAGAGAAGACACATCCAGACACCAAGCTAAAAACCCTATTACGTACATCACCAATGATTGGTGAACACAAAAGAGTATGCTTTGTAGAAAACTGATTTGGTTTCTTGGTTAATTTGGGCACAACTGCAACAACTGCTGAATTCACTTACAGCTCTGAGACTCTTACTGGCTTCTACTCCATTGCAATGGAAGCTGAGATTCATGTGTAGTGTAACATTAAGAGGCATCTGCCATGCTAAACTGAAAAACATGATTTCTTAAGAAAGTATTAAAATAAATAATTAAAATAAGTAATAAAATAATGGGCATAACATTAACTTAAAGCATTGTTACATTATCTGAAAGACTCGAGAGTTTCTATGTTGAGAAACATTGAGGATATCATTATGAGAAGAGTCTGAAATGGGAAACTCAGTCACAGTGACATAGAGAGACCTCTGTGAACAAACTGCACAGGTAGGTGGAAAACATATTGCTAGTTATTTCTAGTCTGTTATATTTTGGAAGCTCTTTGCGTGAAATGAGGTGACTAGTAAGGCCGGAATCCATATGGTTCAGAGAAAGTAACAAGACTCAGAGTCAGCCATGCTGGCAGGGAACTAAGAGAAAGATTAAGAGATCACCCATGTTATTTCATCCTGAGGGAAACATTCAATCCATTCAACAGTTGTCGAGACGTTAGCATTTCAAGTGGTGGACGTCCCAACCATGCAATCCCTAGAACCGTTAGCACACTTAGGCTTAAAAGACATGACAAGTTCACCCTCATCTATTGTTCCTCCATCAGTTCAGTATTTGTTCAACCAATATTTCTTTTACGGAGAGCTGCAACTCTGAAGGAAATCACAATATAATTTGGTGGTGTAAAACAGAGTGCTTACTCTCTCTCTGGCACATATTCATTATGCTGCCAAGAAGCATATGGCTATGTGCTGACATAGTAATTGTATACATTTCCACCCCCATCTTTTATATTCACTCCTAGCTTTTTTTGTACGTGTTGTATGTAATACACCATTAAGAGGATTCACGTTGCAAGTGAGTGTCAAAACCAGATACATGGCTTTAGGAACGATTGGAACATGGTCACAATCAAGGCTAATATACAGTGATTTAAACGAGCTTAAGACTCACCTTTTCCTAATTAAAGGAAAGTTGTAGCAAAGGGGAACTGTCGATGTAGATCGTATCAGGAAATAAAAGGTAATAAAATTCAAATAATCAAGGATAACCGTGATAATACGATGCACATTGAATATGGGATGATTAATCTTTGTAGTTAAACCTGGATTTGGAAAATCTGCAAAAATGTCTTCTGTGACGAGACGTCTTCTCTTTTTCGTGAAGGAATAAAAATATGGACATGTTGTCATGTTGTGTTATATCTTGACATCAATGTGTTGAATAAGCAGAAACTGTTACAGCTGATCCTTCCAGAAGGTTGTGAATTATTCACTGTTTTGTTGGCAGGAGACCTGTGTGGGGATGAAAGGCCTGGCTTGCCCCCAGGAGGGCTGAGGGATGGGAGGGAAACAGCTCGCGGTGCCTGCCCTCCACAACTCCAAGCACCGAGCTATCTTAGCATAGTTAGTGGTCTAACAGCAGTTTGTTCATTAGCAGTCCCTGCCTGGGTGACAACATCCAGTCAGTGTCAATTAGACAGTAGCAGCGGAACAGGTGGGAGTCTGACTGCTGGGAGGAGAACAATCAGTCAGCGATGAATGCCAGCAAGAACAGCAACAACATCTGAGGTTAGCGACTCATGTGAGGAGCCGTGATCATTGGTACAGGTACTGTCATAACATTTTGAGTAGTCAAGTCTGGATCCTGGACACCTGAAATAACTCCTTCCACTTTTCAACTCTACTAACTTCCTGCAGTTGACGTCACATACTGGTGGGCAGAGAACTCGCTATTCTTGCTCTTGCTAACGTACAGACTTATTGATGTAGACTTTTGAAGTGGCTGGCTTCAAACCCAGAGTGGAATTTCCTTATATAAATGTCCAAATCCTGGTGACGAGAGGTGTGGCCCCATCAGAAGCTGTACGTTAAGCCAAGCCACTGCACGGAGATGAACTTCTTTGTGCTCCCTCGTGGCAGGTCTGAACAGCTGATGTCCGCACTAAACCCTTTTCTCCACAGTATCGAGAAGCTCTTTATCCACATTTCAAATCAAAATCCTTCTGAGTTTTTTGTAGACTATCAAGAAAGTGTGGTTTCTCGCTAAACTGTTCAAACTAGGTCCCGCCTCTAACTGGGCATTAAGCCAATCATAGTTTAGGATAGCGGGGCTACCTAGGCCACCCTCGTGGGAGCTTTTTGTGGGTGTGTGTGTGTGTGTCTGTTTGCGTTTGAAGGAGCTGCTGAGCCCCGCCCACGGTGAAACTCAGACGAGCAGACGAGAGGACAGAAGTTTACAGCCGAACAGAAACTACAGCAAAGCGTGTCTCAGCAGAGTTTCTGTTCCTTTTCGGCTGAGGTGCTGTGAAAAGATGCAAGGCTCGGCGTCCAATAATAGAACCCTGCTGTTTATTCTGGCATCACGTTATTGGCATCAACATATTGGTGACGTTCTTATGTAAATAAACGCATGTAAACACAACAGGCAATATCGCAGCCAGCAAAAACACGTCATGTCCATTTATCGCACAATAAGTCGATAACATAATTATCGCCCAAGAAGTTTGCATTGATTTTTTTATTATTCTGACATAGTTGTTGTTTTGCTCTTTTTGTCAAGATGAAGTCTTACCCCATGTGGGCTTGAAAAGCAGCAGGGTTTGTTGTTTCCTCTTTGACAGAGAACAGCACCTATGTTGTTTGCTTGAATTCAGTCAAAATGGATTGTGAACATGACAAGTTTTCGCAGTAGGGAAAAAGTAAAAAAAAAAAGAACATCCACAGAAATGTTTTTCGAGCCACCGCTGCCAAATAATCCACTTTTCCACTGTCCCATCCCTATACACAGTATTACAATCATAGCTTTGCCAAAATACGGCTAAATACACTGCTCCTGTCATCTCATTGCAATCCTAGAGGCTCTGAAGAGTTTTGGTGAAAATGTGACTCTTTGGAACATATTGAACGTGCAGATGGACAGCTGAAAGTGGATTATAGCAGAAGTAGCTTTAAAAGTTGGTATGGACACAAGTGACTGATTCAAAACAACAACAACAAAAACAAAAAAAGATATATAACTTGATGTGTAAACCTGGTTGTTTGTTCCCTTTTTTCTTAAGGACTCTGGTGCACACTCAGCAGCCCAATTATGTTTTAGTAGTATTTAGTGACTAGCATCCTCTTTACAACTCTATGAACAAAGACATAAAAACACAAGTGAAATGAAAAATGAACGCAATTTGTTTGTATTAAAAAAATTGATGTGCCTTAATGCACCATTACAAAAGTTTAAATAACCTTCATTAAAGTCTTTAACCATATACATAAAGGTATACATGTTCATGTATATTTACACATACACACACACACACATATGCACACGCTAAGCCTTAACCCCAACAGAGAATCTAATCATCACCTGTCATGTAGTTCACCTCCTTTGGGTAAGACACTACCTCCCTAAATATGAATGTCCCTATAATGAGATTTTTCTGATTGGTCTTCGATGTTGAGACTGACCTTGCTCAGCACCTTCCTCTCATTTAGACCACAAATCCATCTGCACGATCAAAACGGAAGATTTTCAATTAAATGTGTGATAGCTAAATGGGAATACTTATCTTGGTATTTTTCATTTTCCCCTTTGAGCTCAAATTCCATTATCTTTGTCTTGACAACTGTCAACGCATCAAGATTTCACCTCATGCGGCAGGACTTAAATATTCTCTTTAGGGAGGCTGACTGCTGCTAAAATGAGAAAATTAAATGCTCAAAGCATCCTGCTGTAATCCCGAAAGTGTAGCGAGAGTCAAATAAACTGCACCTTTCTGCCCTTACAGAGGCACAGTTTTTCATCACTGAACCAGAAAAAAGCAAGAGTATGACATTTTCTACACTGTTAACAAACCCAGCTACATGTCACTGCCTTTGGCGAGAAATGTCCTTTGTGTCCACAGAAGGCAGTCCAAGGCCTACATACTGTACATCAGCTCCTAATATAACCCTTAATTCACAGCTAGAGGGGGATAATGTTACTGATGTTTGCATACAGATTAACATTTTAGTTACATAAAACAGGACTGTTTTATATTTATATTGTGGAAATGGAAATGATGTTGAAATTAAGTAGCATCTTTCCGATGCTGTAACTCGCTACAATATTGGGAATAATGGCAGGATGGTACAGTGATTCTTTTGTTATTTTTTGAATGGAATGCGGCTCGTGCCATATTTTAACTCAACTCAAGAAAGGGAACAACCTTATAGCTCTCATGTTGCATTTCCTTGTATATCTCATATATATATTTCTGGTTTTTTTTTAGTTTTTTTTTTTTTAAGTCAAATGTATTTGAAAGTCCTGCCCCCACATTGTCTGCTTTGAAAGATTCTGGCCCTTGGACAAATGTAGCTGATGACCCCTGCTACAACGGCTAAGTTTGTTTTTCCCACTTTCCATCTGCAATTGCAATTCCTTCTGTGCATGCAGTCAACATACAGTGGAGAGAACGTGTTTTACATTTATTCATTATCCATTTTCATTATTCAATAGTGTATAAGGGGTAAGTTACACAAGTCTTTCGTTTCCCTTTTCTCCCATCTCCACCTCTTCTCCTGATGCCCACCACCCTCTGGAGCATGTAGATCTCACCAGTAAATATTTCATCAGGGTCATGCAGAGTATTCCCCCCTCTCCGGCGAGGTTAATAGAATTCGGAGTGTGTCTTTGCCATCAGGATCAATCTAATTAAATCAGGAGAAGGATGCTTGCAATATACACTCACACTTGCCTGCTTACCTCATGCCTTACTTTCCAAAGATACTGGAAGAAAAGACAAAGAAGGGCTGCCATGATAACTGATGGGAGAGAGGATCCGAAACAGCTCTCAAATTAGATTTAAGGCTGTCTCGTCCCTGGGCAGATCGTTAAATGAGAGTACCTCGACTAATGGCTTTAAGTAGTCATTTGGACAATGGTGTCTATTTTGTGCCAGTGTTTCAGTACCTATTAGATGGATGCACTGAGATCTAGATACACAACTGATGATCCAAAAGTCTCTCATCGCTTTTGTTAAGGCATTGACAGAGAACATTGATTTGCATGTGACAGCGACTTATGCAAAGCGATAAAACATTGCTTTAATTCTGCTTTTGGTTATGTCATTTTAACAAACTATTGCATTGCTTCGGAGAACAAGTAAGTATTTAGGAGTATTACATAAACAAATAAGATATGTTGTTTTCCCTGCAAACTTAGGGACCGTTTGAAAATGATTAGCATGGGGAGGGGTGGTCAGAAAAGGGGGAGGGTATTGTATTTTTCTTTTTTCTTCTGAAGGGAGGGTAGTTTGACTTCTTGGGGCTGAAGACTGCAAGCAGCTCAGGCTACACTAGCCTCTACTAGCATAGCACACCGGAATCTTCAACCAGCTGTCTGCAGGGAAATAAGAATGGTGGAATAAAACAGATGACATCTCTGGTTTTGCTGCACTGATTTTATCCTTTAAAAAAACAAATACTGTTACAGGAGTGCAATGCTAAATCAGTGGAGTACTCTTTTAACCAAACTGCAACCAAGACACTTAAAGCTTTTTTTCTATATTTCACTTTGCACACAATACCAAATGTGAAACATGAGGCTCAGCCTGATCATTTTCCTAGAATCCCTTAGGTATGGCAGAATCCTGAAAACAAAAGACAGAAGAAAAAGTTTGACGAGAGGAATATCTGAGTCCCCCAAACACTATCAAGGGGTTGGTCATCCATTATCAAGGCTACGGGGGGGTTGGGGAAATAGATAGAGTAAACCATTCTTGAGGGATTAATCAAGCTGTTTTATTTTAGCAGGAATAATCCAAGAGAGATGGTTTTAATTTCCAAATGCCCCACAGCAGTGACCCAAAATTAATTGTTCCTTTTGCTACAGAGGGAGACCCCTTGAGACAGACAGTAGACCATAGAAAAAAGATTGTGGGTAATTACACAAGTAGAGAGCACTTTTCTATAGAGTGGGAATGTCGGTGGCCATGGATTATGTGAGTTTAATGGAAGAGAGAGATGACCTGAGGCTGAGCAGGAGAGAACTAAGAGTGTTGACATACAGGACTGCTGAGGCAGAGAAGGCTCTCACAAATCAGGAGTGGCAGCAGTCCAGGCAAATTAAGCGCATCTCTTACAATGAAACACACATCGTACAATGGTGGTTGTACGATGTGTGTTGTGAAGATGTTGAAATGTTAGGAACTTTGCAATCCCTACACGTGTAGGCACTATTAAAGGCAGGACATTAGGTCAGGGACAACTTCAGTGTGCTCAATATGTAGATGGGGAAAAAAAGAAAATACTGGTGTTAACACATTTCTATTTCAAGGTTAAACGTAAGATAAACAATAACAAGGTTCAGTTCAATAAAAAAGGTTCAGATGTTTAGAGCTCAACCACCATGCAACTGTGAAAACAGAATTTTTATGCAGGTGCTTTGAAGAGATATTCACCAAAACAACACGATGAGCAATTTTCCAGGAACCCAGGAACCATTTTAGGAACTCAGAATTGTTTCCATGCACTTTGAGCACAAAAAGCTGGCACTAAATTTAGACCCTCAGCCTCAGTTCCCATGGTGCCAAAAAGTTACAGGCACACTGTAACCACATGCAAAAACAGCCGTAAAGCACTCAGCAGAACAGCGCTATTTTGGAAACAGGCACTCTGGTGATTTCAGTCTCTCTTCCCACCTCTGCATGTCTTCTTTGCATCCATTGATTACATTCAAACATTGTACCACAATAAGGAAAAGCAAAGGCGTGGAGGTGAATGGGCAAGACACCATCAACCTCATGTAGGAGACCAGAGTCAGCTTCCTGTCACATACCTGCAGTTAGCATTCACCTTAAACCCTAACCATTATCTTTCACTAATTATGACACCTTGTGTTATATTTTCCTAAGTATAGCCATACCCAAAGTTTATTTACCATAATGACAAACTTTCCCTACGCTTAACCATACCAGTTACCATGCAGATCTAAAAATATATTTTTTAAAAACACTGCCATTGGAAATTATAAAATGTCACAGTCATTGAAAGTGATCTCAGCTTTTGCAGATTCTTCCAATACTGATGCTCTTGTCTGGGGGGGTGAACTTTTAGCCTCAGGTTAACATCAGAACATCATGGAAACAACACAGAATTCACATAAGATTTAAAAAAAACAGTTCATTAGTCCATTCGGGTGTGGTTCTTAAATGTAAATACACAGAGTCTTGATGAAATAGTCTATATGAATCATTTTGGAAGTCAAAATTATTGGATTGATAAGAACCTCATGCAGCTGTCAGAGGAAGAAGATAAGACACCGAGCAGCTAAGTAAGCAGTTATCATTCTGAGAAAAACAGTAATGATAAATCATATGTGATGAGCAATCAGGGAGGCTTTGGAGTGACTGCCGCTGTATTTATTTCACACACAGCCCTGCTGCTTCTCCTCACTATACTGAAAAGAGTCAGGTGGTAACTGAACGAGTACACAGTAGTCATCTCCTCTTCCTCTTATTGCTCCTGTAATAAAATTCCCCACATCATTGGAATAACAGATCACCCCCCCATTTCACATATATGCACACATTCTACTTCATCGGATTTACTGTGCCAGTAGCTTCCACAGTCAGCTACTGTGGGGCCATCAAGAGGACTTTCTGTGTGTGTGTGTGTGTGTGTGTGTGTGTGTGTGTGTGTGTGTGTGTGTGTGTGCATCCATGCATGTTTATGCAGGCGGTTTAGAGTTGGCTGGGGACTCTATGCTTATTGCCTCTGAGTATTGCTCTTTCTTAAGATACCTCCTGGAGGCTAAAATGCACTATTGATTTATTTGTTTAGCTAATATATTTCATCTCTTTTCTCATCTCAAGATGATGCCATATGCCAGCCAATCTCCACCTGGGAGCAACTAAAATCTCTCTGACATAGATTAAAAATCCGGCTGCAGTCGGATGAGCAGTTCAGCTTTTTTCGTGATTTATGGCAAAAAAAAAAACCAACATATTAAACATCACCCTGGTTTTGTATAATCAGATTTGCTCTCAATAAATAGCATGTCACATGCCCTCAGTCTCCAGTGAGCTACAATCTCTGTTGAAGAGGAGAAGATGATGCTAAAAGCTCACCCATCATGTGTTAGCTTGAGGCTTTCAGAGACTTTCTGTTGTCTTTTAGAAATTCCTTAAAGAGTACATGAATCCAGAGCTGTCACCGCAGCTAAATCAGACACACCTTATTCAACCCTCTCTCCCCGAGGTGATGTGATGTAAGGAAAAGGTTGAGCCTGTGCTAATAGCTTACAAATCTCTGTCTTAAAAACCTTAAGTGAAATATAGTCGAAAAGTAGGTGTAACAATGATGTGCAAGGGTTTTCTCTATGAGCTTTTTATTTTATTTTATCATAATAGGACACAGTTGGAATAATACAGTGGACATCCCCCCTGTAACAATAATCCTCAAATAATAAGTTACTAGTAGTGACACACAATTAATCCAATAAGCACTCATTACTACCCATATCTCCATTTGCATCTGCATTATACCAATTAGGAGAACAAAGCCATTCATCCACATCCAAACCACTACAAATGAATTAAGATCATCAGATAACAGTGAATCGTGTGGAAATGTATACTGTCAGGGATCCAATGAAATGAATTCCTAAAATTAGTACATTTAAACCAGCTATGGAAGCCTAATCTTACAGTGGTACTGCTGGAAAGATGGTGCTTCACCATCTAATAATAATACTACGCTAAGAAAAGGATGCTAGCATCCATCCAGAACAATAACAAGCTGTTTTATTTGTTTCACTGATAATCAAACACATCATGTAAGTACTTTCTCACTTAATTCAAATGTTCTGAATATTTATTAATCAGTAATTTCACAACAGTATATGTAATGTGTTTAATAGTTATTGATTTGAAGAGTAGTGTTAGAGTATCATAAAACCCAAACTCAACGTATAACAGTATTTGAAAATCAAACCTTAAATGAATGGTAATATTATTATTTGTATTCTAACTTTAATAACACTGGCAAACGTGATAATTTCATTAATTTGAAGTGATCGTAACACATTTTGCAATAATTATTCACTAAAAGAGGTGAACATGTTGACAAAACTTGTGCGTAAGAGAAAATAGTGGAATGAATAGCCTTTTTTTTCCTTCTCTTTTTGGGGAAATAGTACTTTGTTAACTTTTTGAAATTATTTACTTTCTACTTTAAATAAGTTTTTTAAACCAAGATGTTTATGTCTGAAATTTCAATAAATTAACGGCGCACTTTTATTAACGCTGTGCTTTTCCTGCCAACGTTTCCTATGTACAGATGGATGCATCTCCCAATTTTAAATGTCCCTCTGTTTTTAAACTTTAATCAATGTTCCATTTTCCATTCGAGAATGTTTATTTTATAGTCCAACTCTGGGTTGCACTGCAGAACGTCTCTGCTCGCATTTCCACCAAGAGGAATGGAAAGTGAAAGCTGAAATAAAAAAGTTCTCATTCATTTCATAGTGTCTTAGCTTATTAGCATCAAGTTGAGGACTTACTCCGTGGCTGCACCTCAAATTGACCTAATAGGACAATGTGAGTTAGGGAGTCGTCTCAGATCCTTCAAGGAGGCATGTCTGAGGGGTTGAGGAGGAGTGAAGAGGGTATCAGGTGGGTGAGAGCCCAGTGGAAGCAACGAGTATGGAGTGGCCCGCTGACCTTCATTAACGTGTCTCAGCCAAGTGGTGTGATAGCGCCCGTTTGCCCACACGGGGGGGAAGACGATGACAAATTGCATCAAGGAAAGGAGATAAGGCTGCTATTAGAGCTGTCCAGTCAAAAGTGGGAAAATGGAGAAAAAAGGAGGAAAGATTAAACACCAATACAGGAAAACACATTTCATACAAAAAAGTGACATGCTGACTATTTGCCTCATTAGTAGGCAATGTAAATGAGCTGGTGAAACAATACAACTTTTTGTGTCAGGCCATTTAAGCCCCAGACAAATGGTCTCAGGATGTTTTTATGGTGTCTTCACCTATACAAAAGACATAAATGACAGAAGAAGAGCATCCATACTCTGTACTGTCAAACAGAGTAGTAAAAGAGTGGTGTGTGTGTGTGTGTGTGTGTGTGTGTGTGTGTGTGTGTACTTCGACCCTGGAGACTCCCCTGAAGCAATGAGGTGTGGGTAGAAATCAAACTTCATTAGATCCACAAACAGTGATCCCTGTGGCGACCGAGCAGGCGATAGAACAGAACAGAGTAGAACTAAACCACAGAAAACCTGATTCTCACCCAGTGTCACTGTTGTCACAACAGTTTTTGTGCTAATTGCTTCTTAACTGGTGACTTTTGATTTTAATTGTGTTGTTTATCATGTCACGCCACATGTTTTCTAATAAGTAATGTAGAATCGAACATGATCCTACTAATTAGTATCAGGAAGGGGCTATTTTGCTTGGAAAACGTCTAAGAGTCTATAGCCACAGAGCTCCCTGGACCACAACGTTTTACACTCTGGCTAAAAAAAGAAGCTAAGAAAAATGACAAATAGTTAGGAGAGGCGGGATTCAGGGTGCTAATGGAAGTTAAAATGTGTTAAAGATACAAGACAGTTAAAGCCTTCTGACTGGGCCTATGGGCCAAACGGAAATATCGTCCTCTCAAACAATGTCTCCTACATATGTGCTTAAGTGCTTGTGATGTTTTATTTAAATGTTTGTGGTTTGATGTTTTATAACTGCAGCATTACTACATATATGAACTACATGCAAGATGGCAACATTAGCAGTGAATCACTGGACTGAAAATAACAGTAGCATCTGTGATGCCGTCCATATGTTACTGGTATTTGCTTGAAAGCTTTCATTTGGGTATACCACATGTTGCCATTGTTGCAGTTGAATGTAGCATAAAATCCAAATTTAGACAAATATGTGGATGTCTGGGTGGTGTTGAGTATATCATTACAACTGTCTATTAAGCCACACTGCTATGTACCTTTCTTTAAACCATTTAAGTGATCTTTGTAATAAACCCCCCAAAAAACAACACCTAAACATGTATCCGAATTAGGGAAATAAGTGGCTGAGAATTACAAAAAATGAATTCAGTTGTCAGTTTTCTTGGCGCCACAATATCTAGTGATAATAAAAGGAACTACAGCTTAATGGTTGACATATTTGAGGTCACATATACAAGTATGCAAGAAAAGTCTGACTATTTTACTCTTGAAAAACAAATGGATCGTTTGCATTTGAACCTGCCCTTTTTGAGTGCATTACGTGTATTCAAGCCTGGATTTATAAGCGTAAGCTAGATCTGATAACTATCCAATCATACACTATCACGTACATACAGGTGTGAATGGGGTCTAATGCATTTATTTGTGTTTTATTCTTATTTGTTGCATTCACTTTCACATATCTAACTATGTGACATCAATTCAACTTCATTTGACCAGGTATCTACGGGACTAACGCTAAATACGCGGCGCTGACGATGGATGATGAAACGTTGCCTTTCTTGACACAACTTTCCACATGTCACATGTTTGCACATGTAATAAAGTGATTGTACCTGAACTGTACAGACATCGGGGTTCATGTGTGTCTGTGCATGGGATGTATGTATGCAGATGAGGCTCGAAAAAGTCTTCTCTCCATCAGAGTCAAAGAGACACGTGTCGGGACTGTGCCAGCACCCCGGCCTATCTGATGGCGCTTTGCCCACAGCCTTGGCTTGCCCTCAGCCTCTCTGCCAGCTGGAAGAACTCTGATCAAAGTCTTTGAGCAGAGAAACAAAGAGATGTCTTCCACCGATTACGGGTATAACAATTTTTCTTTTCACTCCCAATTCCCGGAATTTACTAAGCTAGATTCCTTCGGGCATTAACTCTGACAGGGCAATCTCTTTTTATTATTCACAGGAAGCTAACTCTCTTGACTTTGAACAAGTGAAAGAGACCTTTACTTTTTAATACACACTGCACAAGTGGTGTAGCTTTCTGACAAACACTCCATTAGGAAAACAATGCACACACAGAGCAAACACTGAATTTCACCTCCTCACTACCATTAATCTGTCATAGCAGCCAGAGCACCATGCTAAGTATTTCTCTCCATTAAGAAATCATGAATCATCTGCTTGCTCAGCTGAAACTGTACATGATGTGAGGGATGCCTATCATGTTATGCTTAATTAACGAGGCACTCTACGCTTGCCAAGGAATCACACCACTGCAAACAGATAATATTATGCAAAAGTTCCCAGTTTCTGTGAAATGGAAACTTCAGGACTGTTGGACTGGCTCATATTTAAGCTGAAATGTTGAAAGTGCAGAGAGGTGACAATGTTCAAAAAGCAAAGAAGGTGTTATGTAGAGATATTTCATGTAAATAACAGTTGGATTATACAGCTAGAGGATGACACTGAATTACACAGCAATGCGGCACCAAAAAACCTAGCAGAAACCTGGTAGAGACCAAAGTCTGTAGGATTAACTTTCTGGGGACCGTTAATGTGTCTACAAAATGAATCTTTATCTTTAATCCATCCAGTAATTTTGGGGAAGTTTCAGTCTTGACCAAATGGATGAAATGACAGATGATCTCTACAGCAATGCTGCTAGCATGGCAAAAAATTCAAATATTAAGCCTAATCACAGTACCTGAATTGTACTAGTTGAAGCCAAGAGGTCATGATGACATAGAAAAGCTCACACAAACCCAACACCACCACCAAAGTCCTCAGAAAAGAACGGCATTTTATAAAAAAATTCAATTCTATTATATAAAAAAAAAGTATTGGCAGGTTGTGTTGTATAGATGATATCAAGTAAACTGGCAGAAACATTTTACTTCCCCTCAAACGAAAGAAGGATAACAAAGTTCAATTGTAATAAACAAGTTTAAGGTAACAACTTATCCCTTGTGCCCTCAGTACCCAGAGAATACACTGACAGACAATCAGATTTCCTCCCACACATGCACACACACCCACACACACGTCAAGTTAATGCAGACTGCAATGAGCCCCTCAGAAGAGAAATACTCAGCTCAGTGAGAAGCGATTAGAGATCCCCTTGGTCGCCATGGTGTTACAGATGATTGATGTGATTAATAAAGCTGTTGTCTTGGCGCCCTCTATGCTTCTGAATGCAGGCCAAAAGACAGACGGGGAGAGAGAAAGAAAAAATAGGTAGCGATAGAGACTCTAAAGGCACTCATGTATCTAACCACAGTGATTTATCTTTTCACAGCTCTGGGACAAACTGTGCTCGTCAGATTATTATTTTACACACCACATCACCTCCTCTAACAGCACTAAGATATACAGTAGTTGTCTTCTCAGTGGAGCTGAGCTACAACAGCTTCACAATCAAGTCAAGCCAATTTGGCTAATCAATTTATTCATTGGATATTTAGTCAAGTAACTCATTTAGAGTGATTAAGCCTTTGGGTATGGGAATTTCCCAGGACATCAAATCAACGTTCTTCACTTTTTTTCTACGTAATGTCTGAGAAGCCAGGCTGTTCAGAATAACCTCACTTCTGGATTAAGTAATGCTTCACTTCAGTTTCCACTAATGCATGTCTGAGTTCAAGAAACAGGGTAATGGTTTTGGTCTGGATTCTTGTTAAGGCGTGCGCTAATTATCTCGTCCTTATCTTGATGTCGCATTTGTGTCCTAATAACTATTCAAGCATCTCACCGTTGAATGGTATTGGTAACACTTTGGTTTGATTGATATGAGTTTGCCTCCATGTCTCAACAGCTCAGAGCAGATAACGTCATTATGCTTCATAAATGGCGGGATGCAGCGTAATGAAGTAGGAAATTAGCCGGAGGTCAGCTCACACCTGGTGGAGCTGAATAGCTGAGATAACGATTGGATTGTTTTAGCTTTGATCTCAGCTGCCTGTTCAACATTGCTCCCTGTGTGATTTGTGTGTGTGTGGGGGGGGGGGGGTGGGGGGGGCACTGAGAAGAGCCAATGATGTCTTGTTCTGGTTTTGATCCAGGCTGAAAGCGTTTTTTTTCATTCACTGAACCAATCATCTCATCATTTCCCTGTAGTTTATCTGTCAGTTTTTTCATGGCTCATCAGTAATCGAATGGTTTATTTTAATCACAGCTGAGAGGCTTCACTTTGCCTTTATCCATTATACCTTTTCTATTGAACATGTACCTCCCTCCAATTTATTAGGGTTTCATTTTGGGGGTCTAGCAGAATAAAAATGGAGAAAACCTTGTGACTGTGTGACTTGCTGGGCTGGAAGATAAACAAAGCTGCACTGTTGTACTGCTATAGACAGTGGGTGGATATGATGTGTCTTTCTCTCGCCTACCAACAGAGCATCAAATCAAATAAAACATTTCCTCTACAGTGTGCAACACCATGGGAAAAAACCCAACAAGATGTGGAAATATTATCTCTGCGCAATTTACTAAATAAAACCTGCAGAATAACAAAGTATCTATTTGCTGCTTTATAAACTCAAATTACAGTTATGGTAATCTTTCAGTGAATGCTCTGATATTAAGTGTTTGTATTGCATTGCCATGACACTGATAACTCACAGTGGCTCTCTACGAGGACAGAAATATTGTAGCTGTTGCAGTTATGACACAAACTAAATCAGACACAGCCCTGGGGAGGGATTAGGAGGCCCGAGGTCTACCTGGCACCGAATGTAGGCCACTGGGTGAAAGTAGGGTTATTCTCAGAGAGCTCTCCTCCTCCCTGTGCTAGGAAGTAGTCCTAACCATTGGCAATATAACAGGCAGCGCAATAGGCTCTGCTCCTTGGCTGTGACATGTTAATATTACATGAAACTGTTAGGGATGACAGTGAGCCTGGGGCGAGAGGGAGACATTGAGATTTTTTTTTTTCCCCCTCTGCAAGATTCACCTATTTCTTTTTGCCCCTCAATCCATCCCAGTGACTTTAAATAACTCATGGCCTCATTATCCAAATATGGGAGAGAACAGAGTAGCATACAATTAATTTGATTTTGGTCTATTTATTTCATATCCTGTTTTGTTGCAGTTCACATATTGCAGAGAGGCAGTGCGGTACACTTTTCTATACGCAGTCTTGTCAAGTGTTTCTACAAAATGTATATTCCTGCCTGAAACAACATTTAAGTTAGACGCCATTTTGCATCTCTATTCTCATAAATGGCGGAAAATGCAAAGGGATGACATCATCTGTCTTCTGTTTTTCCCCAAAAGGAAATAAGGGATCATTTGTTCCAAAAAGAGCTTTCCCAAGACTGCTTTATTGTCAGTTTAAGGCAGAGGTTTGCAAACAGTGAGGGAGAGCTGCAGGGGTGGGAGGGGCAGGGGAGGCAGAGCCACGAGGCAAAGATGCTGGTTAAAGTGAAAGGAACAGCTGCATGTATAGTGTTCTTAAAACAACACGGTCAGCAGCTGGAGCGGCAGCAGTGACACACACTTTAAAACCCGTAGTTTCAGATTTATGAAATTTGCATCCAAAATTGTCCAAATCATAAATGTCAAATTTGAACACACAGACGAGATGTTTAACATACGTCTTGTGTCCATTGCCAACATCCGTGAATCCACTTTAAAATCATAGAAAAAGAGACACTTTCTTATAACTCCAGAACTTCCCTGAGAATAATCACATTTTTAAGTTTTCTTCAGTATCAAAGGAATTCAGTGGTAGTTGCCTGCGTATCCATGAGTAAAGTACAAACAGGAAATGCTAATAGCTAATTCCTTAAACTTTTACTGGTGCCAATTTGTCTTAATTTTGTTTGAGGGAATGCTCACAGTGTCACACTTTCAACAACCCTGGGTAAACATTACATTACATTTAGGCATTTAGCAGACGCTTTTATCCAAAGCGACTTCCAAATAAGAGCTTTACATAAAATGCATAGAATCATGGACGAAAAGAACAAGATGTCGTATCAAATAGTATGAGTGCTGGTGATGAATCACAAGTGCTATAGATAAATACATCGCTGCCAGTGGCAAAAACGAAAAGAGCATTAAATCTAGAAACAGATTATGTCGGTTCATTATCAATCACAGTACAATCAAGCTAGACACCTCAGAAAACTTGTAACTTGAGACTCATGTGATTTCAAACCC
>JAVQJD010006349.1:0-34250 GCA_036023655.1 Nannoperca australis
CCCCCCCCCCCCCCCCCCCCCCCCCCCCCCCCCCCCCCCCCCCCCCCCCCCCCCCCCCCCCCCCCCCCCCCCCCCCCCCCCCCCCAAGTCACGTAGTAAGGGCACCGGTGTTTTAACGTGTAACACTTGGGTGTCGGCATTTTCACTCACCACATGGTCTGCATGGAAACGGGCTTAAAGATTCTGGTCCCTTCGGCCGAGGTCACGCTAAAGCCACTGCGGGGGGAGAAAAAAAAAGACAGAAATATGAGCTACAATCAGTGGAAGATAAAGGGAAGAAAAAGAGAAACAAAAAAGTAATGACGAAAGTAAGAAGTGTTATTTGACAGAAAGAGAGAGGGAGATTATTCCATTATTCAGTGTAAATTAGTGATGTTCTTGCGAAGAAAGTGGAGAATGAAAATGTGAGGACAGAGAGAGCGAGAGAGAGAGAGAGAGAGAGAGAGAGAGAGAGAGAGAGAGAAATTAGCACGGTTGAAGGTGTGAGCCAGGCCTGATGAGGGGGAACATGCTGGTGTGACACGGCAGCCGATCACAGCGTCTCGTACGACACACTCGACGTGTGACGGCAGATTAGTTCAAACGCTAAGGAGACGCCACATTTCTGACACTAAAACCCGAGTTGGTGTGGATCAGAATCAGAATCAGAATCAGAATGGTTTATTGTATGTATTCACATACAAGGAACTTGTTTTGGTGCGTGGGTGCCAACAAGAGCAATATATACATATACAGAGAGTGTATAAAGTGCAGCCAGAGAGTGTGTTTACCAGAACTTTCGGCAACTTCGGCTCTCGCTGACCTTTTAGCCGACCATTACATTAATTTCCTTGAAAAAACACATGATCTCCGTGCTTATGTAAGGACCCGAGTGAGTGATGGGAGCAGTTGTAATTTATGGAGAATGATTCAGCCTCCATAAATAGAGACATTACTCATTCACGTTATCTCTGGCCGGAATCCCAGATATCAGGCTGAACCGTCTGTGCTGCGGCCTCTCGAGCCCCTTGCTTGTGCTTTTTTTACACTTTTGATTGGATCCTCTTACCCATCTCCGTCCAGGTACACCTGCGTGTCGCTCCATACCGGCAGAACGAGGCCGATGGTGCACTGATCGCTGCAAAGGGTCACAAGACAAGGAAGGAGGTTAAACTCGTCAAAATGAAACCAGAAATGATTAACTCAGTGGAAATCTTATCTTTGTGCTCTCTTTGCGACAGTCAGCCGGTATATTAGTTACACACACACACACACACACCTGTCTGTGTTGGGGAAATCCATGCCCAACAGGATGCTCTCTTGTTTGTTGCTGAGGGTGGTGACAATGATCAGATACCTGACTCTGACCGAGCTGACGGACTCCAGCTGCACCGCCTGAGACACAAGAGGATGTGAGATTCAGAAGTGAGGCAGAGCAAAATGATCGCAACGTGTTCCTGCGAAGTCTGAAGTTACACCAAATAAACCTGTCTGATTGCACACGCTGTCAAATATTTTCAGCGTCCTTCCAGATAGATTAGGGAAGTCAGTGTTGTGTTTGCAGAGAAACACAGATACTGGCAGTCGTCCACTTAAAGGACCATACCTGTGTTCTTTTCTACATGGTTTTGCCCATTAACTCCAAATCCTGTGTATTTCACCATACCATGTTTTACAGCAAACATTAGGATTCTGCCATCCACACAGCCTTCTTGTTTCAGTATATTTGTGCATAGTCCATCTCACTCTGTTACTAGTCTTTTTATTTTATTTTTATTTCTTTGACTAAGTTCCACAACTGATAGCAAATACTTGTGATATGACTTTAAGAGCTGACTACTGACCAAACGTAAGCTTTCCATGTTTGCTTTTTGTTCATCTTCTTTATTAGATTTGTATCCATCTTTTTCAGCTATGTCATCATGCGATAATAACATAACCGACACGAATAAACGCTGCTGCCTGCAAAACTGGTCAAACTCAAAATCAAGGGGAAATCATCAGTGATCTGTTGATTTGCAGTAACAGGCTGAAACGTGCAAACAAAGCTACCAGTATAATCTACTATAATCTATAATGATGTGGAATTTGACTTAAATGCCTACATTCAACTTTGATATCTGGTACTCATATTGTCCCAGCCACAGGACACTGTCAACCTACATCTGCACAAATACTGGTACTTATAATCGCAATCAAAAACAACAAATTAAATGAAACGGATCGGGTGGAATGCGTGGGAGGCGTTTTGTTTGTACCGTGCCTGCTCTGGTGCATCAAATTTAAGTGGAATCTGATTCACGGGCAAACGGTGTGTGACTCTCTGCTGAATGTAAAAAGCAACTACCCTCCGACTGAACAACAGGATGGCGCTAACACAGAAGAAGTGAATCACTCCAATACTCGGAACTACTCTCCAATGTGGGTTTTGTTCGGGATGCAACCATCGAAGCATTTCTGCTGATACCATGTAACAATCTGATACTAATGCTCCCCCCCCCAAAACAAATATGTATACCTCAATACCAATGTTTATGTATATAACAAATTAGATAGATTTTTATGTAAGGTAACATGAGGCCGGGGATGCCGTGGCACTAAAAACTTAGATTAGCAACCCGCCGTGACTGAATGAAAGTAACTGATAGCAGAGCTAGTGAAGTTTAATAAACTGTATTTAATGTGGATTGGTCACATCACAGCTGATCCACCTAATCAGGTCGGAACCAATACCGATCCTGTGTATTGGATAGATTCATACAAAGAGTACCCATAATGTTAGGAGACTGTAAGGCTGTGAGAAGAACGAGATGATTCCATTATTATCCACTGAATAAATGCAGCAAACTGATGTTATGACCTTCACCTGAGATAGAATTATACACGACGACAGAACAAGTTTTTACAAGTTTTACTGGTCTGATTTGCGGGTGAACGCGAGGCCTCACCAGCTTGATGGTGTCTTCTGGCCTGAGCAGTTCGACCATGGCGTGAAGCTGTCTGTGCCGCGCGTCCGCCTCTCCGCCGCCGCCGCCACCGCCTTCCTTCGCAGCAGGAGGAGTCGGAGTGGAATCAGCCTCCTCCTCGAGGTCCACCCTCTCGCCATCTTCCAGGAGAAGGACCGCCCCCTTCACGAGGGCAAAGCTCTCCCTGCAGGCGAACAGGGATCAGTTAGTGTAACGCTGCTTTAATCTACCAACTGGGAATCATTTTGTAAGACGACAGTTCAGAGATGACGCCGCGGGCGTACATCGTACCTCTTTTGAAGTCTCCCTCTTCTCTGGAGGCTTTCATCCTTAAAAAAATAAAACAAATCACACGCCTCATCAAGAAGACTGGAAGATGAAAATATTTAGCCTCCAATGTGTTTGTGTGTGATTCTGTTTTTGTGTACAAAGCTACATTATGCTATCTCCAATGTTTACTTTTTGGTTTTAATCATAATGATTTTTATAATTCAGTTTTTTTTTTATTACATGGTATGACTCAATACCAGCAGCCTGTCACGTTTCTGTTCGTCATTGTGAAAAAGAGTTGACATATACACGACTTAAGTTAAGTTCTAAGAAGAACCTGGAGTTGTAATGTACTGATTAATGTGAGAAAACCTTGCACGCTGTTTCTAATGTTCCCAAAGGGGAACGTTTCCAACAAGATGAAGCATAAAGTGTCGAAATGCTTTAACAAACTCTCTGGGAGCATTGGAGGCAGCGTGTGAGGTTTTCTTCCTGTGGAAAAGTGTGGACACAAATGGTCGGGGGAAAAAAATGTTCAACAAGTGAAATGTGGTGCAACACAGATAGGGTGCAACGGACGACTGAAGTGAGGAAACAGATACAAAGAGTGATAAGTAAGAAAAGGGGAGGGTGCACTAAGGGGGAGAAATAAAAACAAATACATTAGATGTGAAATCATAGAAGGATAAGAAATGAAAAGAGAAATACAATCTAAGAAAGGGGAGGGAGAAAGAAACGAGAGAGAAGTGGTAACAAGGGGATACGGAGAAAGAAACTTAAGACAGTAACATTACCTGTTACGCAACTGACAAGTCCAGACAGAGTCAACGGGACAAAAAGAAATGTAAGAAGCAAAGTGGGCAGGAGCCAGGAGAGGAGCAATGAGGGTTTGAAGAAGAAGAAGAAGAAGAAGAAGAAAAAAAGAGGAGAGAACACAAGTTAAGAAGGTAGAGTGATCAGATTATGTGACAAAATATGCAACAAAAAATGTTTTGACTTGGACCCACACTCCGGTGAGTGGAAGAAAAGCCAAGCTTCGGACGTAAAGTTAAATAATCTCCATGATAGTGACAGAACAAGAGGAGAGGAGACAGAGTTACTGACAGAGACATGATACGCTTTAAATATGATATATACACTCTGTGTGCGTTAAACAACTAGAGTGGCAGTGAGCATTTAGACATGCAGAGGGTGATCCAATCACTCGGATATCAAGGTAATGAGTGTGAACGGGAGCTAAATCAGTTCGATGAGCCCTACATCTGTGGCACGTCTGCCCTGTACGCCCGTTAACAATCACAGCCCGGGCAGCAAGCAACAAAAAAACAAACAAAGCAGCCTCATTTGTTTTTCAAATGTCCTGGTGATTTCCACAAAGGGGGACACAATCAGGAATAACTGCTCTTCGTGCAGAACGTGGAGGATCTGTTCTGAATGGCTCTTTGTAATGCAAAAGGTAAACAATTGCATATCATCGGATGCAACGTGCCCCGGTGTGTTTGCCCGCAACGAGGTTGGGTGGAGTGGACCGGACTCACCGGAGCGGCGGAGACGGACGGGAGCCTGTGAAGAGTCAACAGAGCCATCGCACAGCGCGGGTGTGTCTCCACTGAACCTGCTGTCGCCGGCAGGCTCGGACAGGCCGCGCAGGTTCCTCGGCCAAAAGTGTGCTGTGGGTGGGGCGACCGCTGGTGTGTTGCTTTTTTTTCTTTCTGAAACGACACATGGATATTTGGGTTTTGATCACATCCAATAAATTGGCTTAATGCGAGACATTGCTAAAGAGGAGATTCAGGATGCCAAGTTGTTTAGTTTGGGGAGTCCGATGAAACTGAAGGAATGCGTTCACAATAGTTTCAGTGTTGTTTTAATCCGGCAGATGTAGGGATGGGCAACGTGAGGATGCATACCGTGGGATATACCGCACATACAGGGAGAGGTGTTGTCATATCTCTGGTTGGCCTCCGTTGCTTAACATCAGTGGATTCACAGGATGAATGTTATAAAGCGGCTTGATATTCGGGTAATTCTAGTCAAGGAAAATGTGACGTTTCATCTGGTTGTTCGATCATATACAAAATGTCACGATACACACCAATACCAAGGTAATAAATCACATGTGCCGTGATAAACGATTGCATCCATATCTGCCCTTAAATGCAGAATGTGTTTGTACTTTTCATTAACAGGAACACAACTGCTTTCATTTACAAAACACAGATAGAAAAGGCATAAGGACTATCTGACATGACAACTGAATAAGATAAAAAACGGATAATGTAGTTCATTGACGCGATTGTTATAGTGAGTAATGCTAAAGTAGTGACGCCTACGTGTATGTGACAGCAAATATGTGCTGTTGCTTCAGCTCGCTGCATGCGGATAATGCACTGACATATCCAGGCACTGTTACCAGGCGAGTAATCATAACGAAGTGGTTTGATCCTGAACCCTTAAAAACAGACCTGCAACAAACCACCAAGAAGCAAGCGAGCAAGCTAACAGCTGGCGATAATGGTAGCCGCTGCTGCGTCCAAGAGTCGACAACAACAACAACAGTTATATTTTAAAAAAATCCCATGAAGAGGACATTTTTCTCACCTTTTCCAGACTGTGTCCGCACTCTCATTTCCTGCTTCGAAGGGCTTCTCGTTTGTTTCTCAAGTGCGCTCCTTATTCCGCCTTCTCGTCGCCTTCTGCCGAGGCGGAGGACTGCGCCGTCTACAGCGCGGCGGCCGCCCCTCAAAAAAAACGAAAAAAAAAAAAAAAAACGAAGCAGCGCGAGCAGCAGGAGAGGGAAACGCAGGAGCGGACAATGACGTCACGCGCACGCCATCTTTGAGGTACGTCCACCACGACGTCGAGCCCACGGAGGCCGTAAAAAAAAGGCAAAAAAATACAGGTCTTGGGTGATAAATGAACAAATGGATAACAAGAAACTTCTTGGTCGTTATATCAGGCTGGCAGTAAGTGGTGGAAGATGTGTTCAGACAATTTATATGAGTAAAAGTAGCAATACTATAATGTTAAAACACTCAAGTCAAATTACAAGAATATTATTAACAAAAGTACAATGTCAGTGTTATGATGTATGGTTTTTGATTATAATTATTACTGATGAATTGCTGTGTAAGCAGCATTTTACCAAGTGACCAAGTGTACCTCTAAGTGTATTTACAAGCTACCCAACAGTATTTAAAGTAATTAAAATAAGCCACCCCTTACCTTTACCAGCTGCAGTACTAAAAAAATAAATAATCAATCTGAAATGGGTGATTCTTTATTCTCATAAAGTATGCGTTTATCTTTGTGACTCAAAAAATAAAAACTTAATTTATGTAGTATTTATTACATTTGAGAATCGCAATGCGCACGAGTCCTTCTTAAAGCGTGTCGCTGTTACGACGATGTCCGCTCCCTTTTCACACCGTCCCAGGAAGCAAAATCAGAGGAGAAATGTAAACATGCCGTTACTAAGACGATGTGCTTTGAGTGAATCACAAGTTGCTCCCAAATAAGTTAACAAAGAAAACCACAGAACGACACAACGCCAAGTGTTAATAAGCTGATGAAAACAATGGTACAACCAGAACCACAAGGGGTATCACGGATGTTCTTATACCACATCCACGGGTTATATACACAGTCTGTGGTCGAAATAGCTAGGATTCCGCGCAGGCGCAGTAGGCGTTCTGTGAAATGAAGTACTTCCTGGTGTCGGAAGGAGCACGTGAAAAGTGTGATTGTTTTCACAGCGAGTGGAGCAGACGTCGAAGGTTGACACAGTGAAAGCACCTGGCTGACGCAAAGTTACACGGCCTTCTGTCAGGAGGGGACTTCATTTGGACTTTCGTTAACGTGGGATGCTCACAGTTGGTAAACTCATGAAGGTTTTCGTCACGAGGCGCATCCCGCAGGAGGGGATGAAGATCCTGTCGACAGCTGGAGTGTATGCAGTACTATCTACAGTCAACTCACTGTTAGACGTTGGATGTTGTGCTCTGTTTATTAACTAACAGCAGTCTACCCGGCTGTCCCCACAGTGTACCCCGACTGTCATCAGATTTGTTTGGATTTATGTTACACCCTCATAGCCAATACAGCCAGTTTCGTATCTTCAGCAAGCCTAACTGCCTAAATCATCATGTATCTTTGACTGACATGCCATCCCGTGCATCTGGTCCTTTTCTGTCTCCATGGAAACAGGTGCGAGGTGTCTCTGTGGGACTCTGATGAGCCTGTTTCGAGGGCCGAGCTCCTCAGAGGGGTGCAGGGGGCTCACGGTCTTCTGTGTCTGCTGTCGGACAAGATCGATGCTGAGGTTCTGGATGCTGCAGGTACTCGTCACCTGTGTGTGTAGAACTGGGCCATTGTACTGACCAATCAGTCAATTTAATTTATTTTAACAGGTAATTCATACCATTCAGTATCAATGCTGCTTTGTAGGCATTCCTGGGTACATAACAATAATAGTTTTATATATATGGAACCTTTAAAAACAAAGTCTCCACGATATAATAATAGATAATTGTGAGTTTTAAGAAAAGATTTAAAACAGGACAGCGCTGTTACAGGCAGGAGCCTGTTCATTAAAGGCTTTAAAAACTAGCAGTAAAATTACACTGATTTCCTATTTTGTTTTGTTTTGATTAATCGATCAATCACTGAGTCTAAAATATATTTTAATTACCCATAGTTCAAGCCCAGTGCCCAAGATGGCATCTTCACGTCTACATCTAAAATGCAAAGATATTTACAGTCATTGAAAGAACATTCACCACCCTGGAAAGTCATCATGTTTTATGAAATTCAGTTTTTACTTACTCTAGTTTCATTCTGTTGATCAGGATAAAAAGCCACAAAACATTTACCTAAATTACCGAATTTTTGTGGCATTTGTGTGTGTTTTTACTACAGATTGTAGTGGAGGCAACAATTGTCCCTGGTCAGATTCAAATTGGGGATGTTTACAATCAATGGTCAACATCTTAACCTCTAAGCTACAAGAGCATAATACGATCAATCAATCCACTAATTGTATCAGCTCTAACTGAAACATGTCAAACAGTAGTCATAGTCTGTTGAATCATCTGTGTCTCTGATTCCAGGTCCAAACCTGAAAGTAATCAGCACTCTGTCTGTGGGATTTGACCACATGGCTCTTGATGAAATCAAAAAACGGTAGGTTACTTCAAAAAACCCAGTAGCTTCTGCTTAACAAAACCAACCTCGGTGGTTCTGGTGCAACAAAGTGTCAGGTGGCTTCTGAGTTATATTGCTGTTTGTTTTCAACAGCGGTATACGTGTTGGATACACTCCAGATGTCCTGACTGATGCAACAGCGGAACTGACTGTGGCTCTGCTGCTTGCAACCGCTCGCAGATTACCAGAGGGAGTGGAGGAGGTCAAAAAGTCAGTCTCACCAGGTTACACATTTAGCTACACAAATCAGTGTCTCCTTGGATTGTGACACTGTGTGTTTTGTGTCTCTCTCAGTGGTGGCTGGAGCTCATGGAAGCCTCTCTGGCTGTGTGGTTATGGTCTGTCTGGCAGCACCGTAGGAGTCATTGGACTGGGACGCATTGGTAAAGCTTCCTGTTATTGCTTCATTTACTTTGGCGCTGCAACTCCATTGCCTTAAAATAATATGACTAGATCCTGTGATATCTAACTAGCATCACGTGATATTATTTCCCCATTGAAGTTTAAGAGGGTTTTCGTAGGTGAATAACTGGTTGTGTTTGTGTGTAGGCATGGCCATTGCTCAGAGACTCATGCCCTTTGGAGTGAAGAGGCTATTGTACTCTGGGAGAACAGCCAAGGCCAACGCTGCTGATGTGAACGGAGAGTTTGGTAAGAAAAAAGGAGAGAAACTTACACAGTGAAAGGTGAACAATTAAAAGCATAGCGAGATAGAAAGGACAGGACAGAAGATGTGAAAATGTAACATTAGAAAACTAATAAAAAGAATGGGTTTTGGTCTGCATATTTTATTATCTGTTGCCTCATGCCTCCTTCTGTCCTCTCTATTGAGCAGTTCCCCTGGACACACTCGTGTCCGAGAGCGACTTCATAGTTGTTTCCTGCTCCCTGACGCCAGAAACACAGGGGCTGTGCGACAAGGCCTTCTTCAGCAAGATGAAAAACACAGCAGTCTTCGTCAACTCAAGCAGGTAGACTTCCAAAGCAGCACAAACCTGGGTGTGCGTTAGGGGGAAAGCATTGGTTTGGAAACGCACGGTACTATTTAACGGGTGTCGACAGTGGCCGTGTTTGCTGTTAAAATACACGAGGATGAAGGTGTGGTGAATTATTGGTTTTAGGGGAGCTGTGGTGAACCAGGAGGATCTGTACCAGGCTTTGTCCAGTGGACAGATAGCTGCAGCCGGACTAGATGTCACAACACCTGAGCCACTCCCAACAAACCACCCACTTCTTGCACTTAAAAATTGTGGTGAGTAGACAGGATGTGCAACATGTAGGAATATATTTTATTTATTTTTTTAAACCTCTTTTCCCACTTTGCATCCTTATTTGAGAAACATGTAAAAAAAATTGCCAAAATTTTCTTTTTTTAATGGGATTTTTTCGTCCTCTCTCTCGTCTTGTGCAGTGGTGTTGCCACACATCGGCAGTGCCACCTACTCCACAAGAGGCATCATGGGAGCTTTGTCAGCTCAAAACCTTCTGGGAGGGCTCCGGGGCACGGACATGCCCAGTGAACTCACCTTCTAGGGCCTGAAATTGAGCCGTTGCGCCTACCGACTGCGTGGATAACAGATAACAGCGTTATATCTAGTAATGGTTTCCAAGGTGAGATCAAAGGTGGAGAAGGGAGGAAGAGAATAGTAAGAATATTACTGCAGTAGATCATGTACGCATTAACTTGATAGTTTCATTTGATCCTGGCACAGTTACTAATGAATTGCACTTTTAATATACAATGTGTATTTTGGAAGTAGGAAATGGGATGACTTGAAAAATAAGCTAATGAACAAACTAGCAGCACTCGTAACAGAATTGTTGGTTATCTCAATCTAAAATGCCATAAAGATCAGCATTATGCTTCTTGGTCTGCACTTTACTCTGATGTTAATGCCCCATGTCTACTGTACCGTACCGACACCATACAACACTCCAGTTTATTACAAACGGATGGCTTAGTTTAAATGTAATGCTCTGTGTGTGTGTGTGTGTTTTAGAAATTCCTCGTGCTAAAAGTGATTTAAGATCAATAAAAATGACTGTGCATCTTTATTTTCATCACTCTTAACGCAGCAGTAAAAAACAAAACAAAAACAACTTATTCTTTGACAATACTTTCAGTGAATTCACATCGTTTCATTTCATGGAATAATAAAAACAAAATCACAGTATGTTTGAGAACATAAAAAGACTTAGACTAAGACTTACATTGACTTAAAGAAGCCCCTCATACAAGATGGCTAGTGTTGCTTTAATTTCAACCTATAACCCAAATATGATTGGGGAAGTGTACGGGGTAATAAATAATCAAGTTTACAGAGTGCATTTGATTTTAAAGAGTTGTGTCTCAAGCCGCATCAACAAACGTCTGATGATTGATCATCTTTCCAGTTCAGGCAGGTATTTTTCGAGTGCTTGTAGAGATGGGAGGACTGGCTGAAGCGTTTGCCACACTTTGGACAGGGATAAGGCTTTTCTCCTGTGTGGACGCGGATGTGCTTCTTGCAGTCAGTCAGGTTCATGAAGGTCTTGCAGCAGATTCTGCAGGCGTACTTCTTCTCGCCTTCCACCAGCAGGACGTGGTCTTCAGCAGCCGCTTTCTTGCACTTGGACAGAACGTCCTCTGAGGCTCTGGTTAGAGGCGGCCGATCACCGGCATCCCCCGCTGATGCGGAGGAAGAGGAACCATCTGTGGCGGCTTCTGACCCAGGCGGCACTTTCGGGGCGATGCGGCGGAAGGTTGTTGCCCCTGAGCTTTTCCCAGACCTGGAGGTTTGGATGAGGGAGGTTTCCAGGCCGAGGTTCGGCCTGATGCCACTCAGGAACCCCGCTAAAGAGTTCGGGGTGGGCTGGAGGATGAGCGTGTCGCTGAAACCGGAGCCCTGAGTCGGTAGAAGTTGCTGCAAGGGGACGGATGTTACTGGGAAAACAAGCGAGGAGGAGGAATCGGAGGACTGAGCAGAGGAGGTGTTCGCTTCTCCTGAGCTTTGACACAGTTCACCAGCATCACTGGCGGTGGCGGCAGCTGTAGCAGCAGCAGTGAGGCTAGCGAGGCTGTCGTCTTCTTCCAGAGCTCCCATTACGCTCTCACTACTGGGATTCAGGAAGCAGGAAAAGGCCAGTTCTGACAGGCTGTCTAGGCCTTCCCCGTTTATTGATTCCCCTAAATCTCCAGCGTCTCCCTGTGCGTGGGTTTGAAGATCCGTGCACAGCTGAGATTGTAAAGAGCCAGCATCTCCCTCCGCCGGGCAGGCAGCTGCCATTTTCTCGTCATTTAGTTGCGCGTCCAAATTGTCTGCGCAGCCTTGTGGTGGAGATGGAGGGGAATCATTTGGTGCCGTGTCTAAATCCGGGGAGTATGAGCTCAGGTTTTCCTTTTTCACCTCAACCGTCGCCATCTTCGGCTCCTCTCCCTCTTCCTCCCCTTCTTCTCCCACCTTTACTTTGACCACCATGTCCCCATCTGTGCCACCTGCACCTCCTGTGCTGCTGTCCGACTGGCTCGGCAGCTGGATCTCCTCCGACTCTCCTTTGGTGGCTTCGTATTTCTCCTCCACCTCTTCCACCTCACCTCTGCTCTCCCAGAGTCCGCCCGTCGTCTTCAGGCAGTCCGGGAGCAGCAGCTCCTCTCCGCCCTCCTCTGTACCAAAAGTGCTTCTGGTCACAGTAGGTGAACACTCCTTATAGTTTACCTCAGGCAGCCTGCACACCCTCTTTCTGCCACCAAGCACGTCCTCCTGTGACTTTCTCTTCTGTTCGCCACCAACTCTCCTCCTCACCTCCCGGTCTTCAACCCCGCCAGACTGACTAACCTCCACTCCCGCTCCCTCCTCATCCATGTCCTGATCCATGAAAGACGTGACCTGTTGAAGCAAGGCTGACCCCTCTGCCTGGGAAGACGGACACCGCTGCTGCTGTCGCACCGACCTCCAGCCTTTAGGCGGTGACGCGGGGAAGTTTTTCCTAGACAGGTGGAGCTTGCAGGCCTTGACCACAGTGTTGAGGTGCAGGTGCGACGCCGCCAACAGCACATCCATCACATTGGAGGCCCCCAGAGAGAGGGTGGAGGTGTAAATCATGTCTAGCAGGGTGGAGAATGCCTCCGGGGTCACCACCTCCGGATCTAGCTCCATCATACTGGGTCCGCGACCTACGTCAGCTCCTGGTCCTCCCGCCTCATCGCCGCTGTCACTTGAGCTCAGAAGAGCCTTGAAGTGGGAGCTGCATGCTGCCAGGATGGAGCGGTGAGCCTGGAAGCTCTGGCCTCCGACCAGCACCACGCAGTCACACAGCTGAGCATGGAGGCGCTGGTGGTTGAGCTGCTTGAAAACATGCTGAAAATGACCCGGAAAGTCCATAATGGGCGGTGGAATTTGTTATTTAATTTTATAGGAATTATTTTCAATCCGCTGGCGACACGAAGAAGGTTTAAAAAATAGTTATCCACATCTCTTCTGCTGAAAACGCCATCAGACTGACTGGATCCTGGCATTGCACGGAAGCCTACCTCCAATGTGATATGCAGGAGTAGTGTATTGTCCGTTGTCGCCGGGTTTCCTGGAGATGCTGCGGAGCATTAGGCGGGTCTGGTCCAACAATAACACGGAAGGATGCGGCGCGGTCTCGAGCTTTGTCTCCGAGAACACGGCCGAGATCCGCGCAGCCGTCCCTCTCCTACTGCAACAACTCAAAGATAATATAATGCAACTTTACTCGCGGTCATCGTTAATGTTACTGATTCAGAGCGCTCACAACAGCAACCAGCCCGATTTAGCATCCGCTGTCACTTGTAGTCTCATTAACCATGAGAATAAAACACCGCCCCCAGGTGGAGATATACCGGAACTACATCTCTTCAAATTTTGGTAAACCTTTTTTTTTTATATATATTATATAGATCTCCTTAAATTTCATGTTGTAATGGTTACTGCAACTCTGATTTATTTTACTATATTTACCTGTTTACATTTTAATTAATCATTGTAAAACAATTGATGTTTGTGATATTTTCATGGGCAATAGGCTTGAGCTAACGAGGCACCTGTAGCAGATTCAATTTTAGACTTTAGACATCATTTAAAATATGTGCTTATACTACGCAAAAATCCCATTCTGAGCTGAGAGCTTGCTTAAATGATTGGTCCTTAAATACAAAGATTTAGGTGCTTTGTTCCCCAATTCACCTTCATTTAAGTAAATGACTAATTTCTCTGAGAAATTGACATTAAAGACACAAACAAACCTTGCAGGATCTTTGAACACTGGCCTACACTATTAATAAGCAGCAAGACGAGGGTAAAACATGCATTTAAAGGCTAAATCCTAAAGTGGAACATTGTAGCTGTGGTTTTACTGAGTGCTCTTCTCTGCTCTGCCTTTCGTATTGAAGATAGTGTCAATGTTAAGACAAATACATTAAGTTGTTGCTGCTGCAGATGTTATGAAGTTTAACATAAGACAGTTTGGCACTTCCCATTCCTTTCTTCTTTGCTATTTTTATTTTTAGTGATTTCATAATGATTACACTAAGACTTAAAACTAACGACGTTTAAAAATGTTTGCCTTGCAAAGTGTGCATTTTTGTCGCACAACTGTATAATGTCTCATGCAGTTTAACAGTTTCCATGCGTGCAGAACTGAGCAGATCAGCTATGTAATAACAAACCAACAAAATAAACATTGTTTCCTGCTTTATTGTGTGAACATGGCATGCATCCTATCAAACTTTGCATTTAACAATGATCACAATATATTGAACAAAAAAGGCAGACTAAAAATGAACAAGGAACAAGACAAAAAAGTGAGAACAAGTTGTTTCCTCAGGTAGGGGGATGGACAGACAGCGGTCATCTTCAACAGGACTTGTTGTCTGCTGCTGCTGCTGATGATCATCCATACTGTCTCTGATGCAGTGAACTCTCAGTGGATGGTGGAAGAAGAGACCAGCTGCTCTGTTCATATGCTGTCCAGCTTCTTTAACACATATGGGGCTGGAAAGACAGAAAACACAGATGATTAGTCTCTGTTTAGACCATCTGTCACAGTTCACTACAACTGTCCCACTGGGGCTTTGTGTGTGTGCACTTAGAGTGGGTATAGTGATTTTTATTATGTTTTTATCTGCTCTGGTATTAGGGCTAAATAGCTAGTTCAGTTGTGATACTTGCATAACATTAAAATATATTGTATGCCACAACAAAAAAAAGTAACATATATTGGTATGCTCGTATTTCCTTTAGTGCATGGATTCATTAAACATGCACGAGATGACAAAACAATGTCCTTAATACCACTGAAGTACTCTTAAAAAGGTCAGCATTACAAGTATTTGGCTAAATGTCAATGTCATCTGCCTGTAACGTTACTCACTGGCTCTGAGAAGGGCGACGTAAATAAGAAAGTTACGTAAAGATGAGATGACATCTTGTCGCATTTTCTTCTTCATCTCCTCCGGGTCCATTTTAGGTCCGAGTCCTTCCAGTTGGAACATTGTAGCTGCGGTTTTACTGGGTCTTGCTCTCCTCGGCTCTGCCTTTCGTATTGAAGATTCGCCGTTTAGGGAGCATGGATGAAATAATCAGAACCGGAAGTACGCAACGACGGAAGTTGCAATGAACGACGGCGCGCACGGAGGGACAAACCGCATGAAAAACAAAAATAGTAATAATCTTCTTCTGTGCAGTTTATTGGCGGTTAGCAACCCATCTTAGTGGTGCATTAGCGCCACCAACTGGACTGGAGTCAGAAACAAGAGATTATGCAGAAAAAAAACAGATTCTTCTAGCTAAATCTGGGTATTTTATAAACTTAATAACGTCGTAGTGTATCTTGCCTACTGTTTTCCCCAAGAGACAATGAAAAGTCACGATTATTTGCCTTCCTCAGTGACTGAAACAGATGATTCCTCTTGGTATTGTATTTCCTACAATGAAGTATTACATGTTTGACTGTTTCTGGTTGGCTACACTATGTGCATTTCCTGGTTGGGCGCTTGCCTATTTTACATAATGTATGATTGAGACCTGTACGACCTATTCTCAGACGAGTGATGACACTTTCTTCCCTTTCGTTTCCAGCCCACCATCCTCCCAGCACCAACAAGTCTTTGTATATTATATAGATCTCTTCCAATTTCCTTATCATGCCAATACTTCTGCCCCACTGACTGTGCATATATCCTAATGAACATCTTAGCTTCAGCTTTGCTTAGTGGGACTTGTAGTTCTACATGCTGAAAGAAGGCAAACATCTAACGTGGCACCCTACATATAGCAACCACAATTAGGTATGGTTGTGAAAAGGTATTAAATGGTTGAATATGGCACAAATGTACACACTTAATTAATTTTAAAATAACATTTGAATGGTCTCTGGTTGTATCCCTTCATGATTAGTTTGCCTATGTGCTGTTCTCTTAATAAATATGTAAATATAACATATCATGCGTACGTTCTGTTACCGGGTAAAACACTTCAAATAGTTCTATCCAATTTAATAAAGCATTACAGAAACAATAAATGCTTAATTTTCTGAAAATAAAAATAATTTTATGGGACCCTGGGCCTGACCCCATGTTTGTGGTCATTTGGTTAAAACAAATGGCACAGGGCCTCACAAAGCAGGTATGCAAGACCCACTTCGCAACCCTTATCATTTGAGCTGATGTTGTGATTTAATGGAGCAAATTGCCAAACAATTAATTAAATTGGGGCAGTTTCCCATTTTGCCGGGTGGTAGTCCAGCACTGCTTGTTTGTAATTTGTTATTGGAATAATGGTTGTTATTTATTCAAGGCGATAAACTGGTGTGAGCTGAGTTGTCAATGTGTATTTCACTTTGGTCTGTATTTATTTCACACAGCACACCGGACAGGAATAAAATGATCAAGTCCTCATGAATTAAGAAAGTTAATAAAGTAGACATATTTCAATTTAAAGTAGAAACAATGTTTATCTACAAACATTTAGTAAGCCAAATCATTATTAGACACGAGTAGGCTAAGAATAACGATAATAAAAGCAAACAATCAATATATTCTTTCAACAGGAATTACATCATAAGATATGATGATGGTAATTATTATTATTATAAGTAGTATTATTATTATTGGATGTATCTCAGTGGATTGAACTGACCTTGCGGAGGAGGGGGTGGGAGTCCTCCGGGCAGACAGCGGAGGAGGCAGGAAGGAGAGAGACGAACAGAGGGAGGGGGTTGGTTATTTCTGAGCTCAGGGCCGAGGATTAGGCAGAGAGCAGTCCCAGTATGATGACAGCATCCAGCATATATCCAACCCCCCCGCACACCACATCACCATCATCATCCGGCACGGGAGGACGCCGCGGATATTTCTGAGACACAAACATCGTTTGCCCTCAAATTCTCCGCGCTGGTCTTTTATTTTGGGGGGGTTCACAACCCTGTCAGACTCCCCCCGTCTGCCTCCTCCTCAGACCACGAGGTGAGTTTTCTCGGTATTTCCCGGTGTTATTGTGTGATGAAGGAGCGGCCGGCTGCCTATGGGCTACGGAGGCACCTTACATCCATTCCTGCCGTTTGGACAGATATTATCCCATCGAAATGAATAATTTAACCGATGGTCTTTTTCACAACGCCAGCGGGCTATACCCGTGACCCCGTTCGAGGGGCGGTCGAGAGATTTCAATCCGATTACAATAATAAAGGAAGCAACAAAAGACTGACCTTTTTTTCTTTCTTTGTTAAGCCTCCTGGTTTTGACTGGCAGGGCTGCGACCACTGATCAAAGTTGGTGTCTGGTCAGCGCAATAATAAATATTGATTCTCTTAAGGGGCGTTTAGAAAGCATTTATCAGCGATAGAAACGGTCGATACGTGTTTAATTCTCACAACCTAAATTGAGGCGACTGGGTAACAGACATTTAATAGCGACTGTACAGAATGACATTGAATGTCTGCTCGTTTTTTTGCATTCACTCTATGAAGCCTATTGAAAAACACATGTCGTGTGCGGCGATAGTGGAGATCCATGCTGCCGTGTGCGCAGTGAAATCACCGTCACCGGCTACAGATTGGAAAATGAACGGACTAAATCCTGACGGATCAGGGGGGTGCCAGGAGTCTGGGTAGTAAAACACGCACATTATGAATGGGCGTAGGCGACGTGCAGCCACTCCGGGACAGTCGCCTCTCCTCTCCTTTTTTTAATTAATTAATTCATTTCTTTCCCCCCCCCACCCTTTCTCATGTCCTTTGGCTAGCAGCAGCCTCTTCTCTGCGCTCTTCGTGGCGTGCCAGGCATGACAAGCGCAACACAAGTAGACCGGAACAATGCGTTTTGCTGTTCCGAGGCCTTCATTTAATGCATGACATGATTTAATACGACCGCTGATTGCGCTTTCTTTTAGACACGTGTTACACCGCAACCTTGACTGCGCATGGAGACATCACTTTAGTATTTTTTACGGCATCGCACGCGGCTGCTTGTGGTCCACGGCTGAACACACGCACACCTAATGAATGAATGGATGAATGAATGAATGAGTGCCATTTTGGATCCCGTGATGTGCAGCCCGTGTGCAATGGCTGTGGATGCTCGGTGTATCTCTTCAACTCTTGTGCGCACTGAGATTTGTTTGTGTGTGTGTGTGTGTGTGTGTGGCTGCGGGCACTGCGCTGTGACCAAGGGATGTATGCTACTGCTGCAACGTGTGACGGGAGGTGCTGCTCCCAGGTTACTCTGCCAGAGGAGAAACACAACAGGCAGAACTCGCACATCAGGAAAGACTTGATGCCTGGCTGCATTAGCCTCAAGCTGCCCCGCTGACTGCTCCTCTGTCCCACTTACTGCAGCCAGCCTCTCCCTCTCTCCTCCTCTTTAGTCTTAGCTCCGTGTCTCCAGGGCACACTGTGTTGCTGGGCTGGTGTTTGCTGCTCCAGCAGACCAATGCCCTGACCCAATGATTATTAGAGCAGTGCACGGGCAATAATGCAGTTCATATTGTTGCACCTCGTGGCAACTGTAAGATGTTTATCAGTCAATGCTGGTCTTTCGCAGTAAATTAATTCTGTTAATTCATAGGTCATTACATTGATGTATTATAATGGCCGTGGTTGGATGGATATATCGATGGATGCACAGTACCGAGGGATATTGCAATAGAGGTGGGGTACACAGTAAATGTGTATTATTCCTTCCGAGTTTCTCCTGCAGAGGAAAAGGGAGATGTGACCGCTCCATGGTGAGGGCACCACTGACTGGCAGTGGCGCCATAATGTAGACCAACTCTATTTGTGAACATAAAGTAAAACATTGAGTGTATGGAAATCATAAAGCCTAAATAAATCATCAGCTCTGTAAAAGCAGGTTTATCATCTTTTAGTCTTTGCGGTGATATCATACGTTAAAGTCGTACTGTAGCTGTGTGTAAGTATTGTTCCAGAGGCCTACTGTAGCTGCTCGCACGCTAGTGTCCCTCATATTACTTTCACTTAAAGATAAGATCTCTGTTATGTAGTTTTTGAAGGAATGGGTTGAAGGAAATTACCTCAGACAGCAACAGAAGAAGTGAGGCAGACAGCTTTCCAGACTTGCAACATCTATCATCCTCCAACATCCAAAGACCTTCCTCAGACATCAGATCTCCCCCCCCCCCTCTCTCTGTCTGGCTGTCTGTTTCTCTCCGGAACCATCAGAACCATCAATAGAGATCTGTAACAAAATGCAGCGCACTATTAATCTTCAAAAGACCCATTATTTAATAGTGCACTGGGGAAGTCAAGCCTCGCCAGGTCGCCATTGAAAGGGGAAATGAAATGAGCGGCGCACGGTGAGCCCTGTCTTCATAATGCTAATGGAATGAGCTGACAGGATGAATGAAAAACAGGAGAAGTGATTATGTCTGGAAGACAGGTAACAGGGAAATAACCACCAAAACACAACAAGCAACAGTGGCAATCAGCAGACTTAGCCAAGCCTCCCAGCTGCTGTTGGACAGTTGACTGTAATATTACAGTCCATTAGTGGGGTTTTCTTTTTCAGTTTTTGGGTGCACTTAAGTGCAAGATTCATGTGTTTTAATGTTACATTTTTTACAGGGACAACCACCGACCCATGCCAAACACTCATCCCTGTATGGCCCTTTATAGCATTACAAACAACATCACAATAAGACAGGACAATACAAAACACAAGCAATAATAAAACAACAAGAACAAGTGTGCTGCGCCATGCTAGCAGCTCTGTGAGGCTACTAGCATAGCTTAGGCACAGCAGTGCTTTGAGCTAAATGCTAAAATCAGCATGCTAACATGCTGATGTTTAGCAGGTAACGTTTACCTGTTTAATCGTCTTAGTTTAGCGTGTTAGCATGCTAACATTTGCTAATTAGTTGTAAATGTAAAGTAAAGGCTGATGGGAATGTCATTAGTTCTACAGGTATTTAGTCATAAACCAAAGTATTGTTGAGACATGTAACTAAAAAAGACTGCTGGTGTTGCTATAGGTCTGACACTATGGAGCACTTAATGTTTTTTGTTGTTGTATTTGTCCGACACTTGCCACAAACACAAAAGGAAGTTCTAAAAAGAGAATAAACTCAGTGAGAAACAGTGGTGAGATTTTATCCGCTTCATATGCAAAATTATAGTTTTATTATAATTATAGATTCATTATTTTAGAAGCTGCTTGCGATGTGAAGTTGCACAATAACTTAAATGTAATAAGATCATGAAATGCGTAAAAATATTTGCAGCATAGAGCAGTACAAGTTTTAATGAGGGTATTTTGGCTTTTGTGTGCCCTTCCTCGCCATTTTTATGTCTCTCAAATTTTCGATGGGAATTGAAAAATAGACATTTTGTTCTAGAACATATTGTCTATTAACCTCAATGTGAATTGACGAGGGTCAACCCCTGACTTTATAGCATAGCACATCATCTGCAGCCTTTTGCAAGACGAAAATGAATATTTATTGTCTGCTGTGCTTGTTGTTCGTCACATTTAAAACTTTGCATTCATGAAATCTTAAGCAATCCAGCTGCTTCACATAAACCTAAATCACTCTCACCTCAAGTCACACAAGTGTGCTGCTGTTGGACCGAATGTTCGCGGAGCTCTGTGTGCAACTTTGTTGGCAGCGACTGTGAGACAAAATGAATTGTTGAGTTGCTGAAGCAACCCCTGCTGTTGCTGCTACTCTGCGCCTCATGTGGTGCAGCTGTGTCCAGTGTGTCGTATTCGGCTGGAGGAGAGTGTGTGTGTGTGTGTGTGTGTGTGTGTGTGTGCGTGTGTGTGTGGTGGTGGGGGGAGGACGGGACGGGACAAGATGTCAATAGCAGCCAACTGGTCCTTTCTAAATAAAAGCTGCTGTTAAATCAGTCAGCAAGGCTTCTGCTGGAGTCTGGTTACCAACTGTCTAACGCTCCACTCGCTTATCATATTAAAGCCTGTGAGTTGTGTGTATGTGTGTGTATGTATGTGTCTATGTGACATGTGGTGCGTGCTTGTCACCGGATTAACAGAGTGCCCCAGTGCTGAGTCTAGTCTTCATTTATTATTGCAGACAGCTGATTGATAAGAACTTAAGTTTGTTACTGAGAAATTCCTCCTGTCAGTCAGATTATCATATCCATTAGCTTGGATTATGTTATTTAGCACAACAGCGGCTGCGTCTGGGCATTTTGTCTCCCACTTCATGTCCTAAACCTAACATGGCCCCGTCCAGGTTGGTGTGACCTGCCGTGGCCCAGCAGTGCTAATTGGGCTGTTTTTCAATCCAGCTGGCTGCACAGAAACTGCCAGTTCAGTGCCACCTCCCAACCCCTGAGGAGAGAGAGACGAGTACTTCTATGAACTGCAATGTGTGCTCATACCGGACGACAGGATTGAATAACTGACTGTTTTGCCGGAGACAGAGAGACGTTGTGTGGGAAAATGAGCAGAGAAAGAGGCGGGCATTGTCTCAGGGAAACGAGACACACGCATCCCAACAGAGGGATTGAGACAGCCTTCATTTCCTACATGCTTGCTGATATTCTTCTTGTGCAGTGAAGATTGGTGGAGGTGTGACAAGGTAAAAGGAGGGAAGCACAAAGCGTGAGTGAAAGGTCAGACAAGCTGCAAGGCCTGCTGATGAGCTGTGTGTGTGTGTGTGTGTGTTTGAGGGCAGCTCGGGGATTTAAGGACAGTGAAGGACAGGATTCACGATTACTATTGATTCAGAACCAGATTAGGAGCAGAGTCATCACCAGCTCGCAGACTCACAGGCTTTACTGTCTTGGATCAAATTTAACAATCTCGTCATTTAAGACACCATATAGGTGAGGTGGTGAGAGCACAAATAAGAAAACAGCATGCCAAATGGTAACAGTGCTACAGGTCTGCTGTTTTATTTATTTATTTATTTATTTAACGTCCGGCCATACATCAGTGTCTGCTGCCTGGCTTTGTGTGATCGCAGTTGGTGGAAAAATGCTGCACCAATCAGCTTTTTTTCTCCGCTCCTCCTTGTGGACAGACTCCTTTATGTCTCACTTTACTTTTCTTCTTTCTTTTCTTTTTTGTCGTTTCTTTGCCACTGCACTCTTCACCCTCTTTAAAATCCCCCCCCCCCCCTTTCCTCCCCCCTCCAATATCCTGTCTTTTCTTTCTTTTCTGTGCCTCGGCCAATTCTCTTCCCCGTGTCCCTTCCCCTTTTCTCAGCCCCTCAGAGCCCCCTCCCCTCGCCCCTTTCCTCACCCCGGCAACCCCCGTACGACTTTCCCGTGTGTCTCTCTCCTTCTGTGCTCCGCTCTTCTTGTTGCCTGTGTTGGCAAAGTTGCAGAAGGAGGCGGACGGAGGCCTAGCTAGCTGCATTAGCCCCATGCATTATTCATGTGCCTTGCAGTCTGTGTGGGTCTGTGTCCTCTGCTGGCTTTTCACTAGGACGACATGGGCCTACTGAAAGAGCTCTGTGTGCGGGACACTGGGCCTGACGGAAGAGCTGCACAGATGGGACTATCCATTACTTGATTTCTACTCCTTCTTGTAGATGAAAGCCCCAGCGGAGTGAGAGTTCACTTCACGGATCAACACTCAAGTGTAAAACGAGGCGGTTTCCTGAGAGGAGATCAAGAGCGTTTATTCAGTGTCTTTCTTAATTCAACAGCCAGGCTTTTCACAACATACCAAGTTTCAGCCATATCTGCCCTGATGTTCATATGAAAGACTTGTCCCCTTTTATTACTGCCAAGATCTCTGTCCGCCTGGCAGCATTTCTCTCTCCACCACATCAGGATTCACAGGCTGTCCTCTTTGCTTTTAGAGCGCGCCCAGTAAGAACTGTTAACTGAACTGGGCGGTATGAAATTTTAATTTAGACAACCAGATGGAGATGGAGTGCCTCTTCTTCTCCACATTGCCATGTGCTTTTGAGGCTGCGCGAGAGAGAGAGAGAGAGAGAGAGAGAGAGAGAGAGAGAGCTTTGGGGAACAGAGGAGGGGCCTCTTGGAAAACCACAACCACATAGCTGGTTTAGACTCACATCTGCTTTGCTGGACATAGATATTCATTCTGAAAACATCGACAACTGGAATATAGTTATGTTACTTATAAATAGGTCACAAATCCACGGCAGATCCAGCCGATTCAATGTAATCAGACTTGATAACTGCTCGTTTCACGCTTCGTTCTAATTATAAACTCGCCGTGTGGTTATGCATCTCGTTTATGGGATTTGACAGGTCTCCCTGATAGTGTTGCTCTGCTCTGCACAGGTGGCCGCACCAGACCGGGATTGGCCCTGATGATCACGAGGACCCCCCTTCACCTCTTTTCAGCCAATCCTGGAGGGGCTGCAGAGCTGATGTCTCAGAGGGCGAGAGGGTATTTGTGTTCTGGAGTCCTGAAGAGACAAGCCACATCACGGTGAGTCACTCGCTCGCAGTCTTTAGTTAAAAGGTGGGAAATTGTGCTGCTTTTTAAAAAACAATGACGCGGATGAGATTGGAGCTCACAAAAGTGTTGTATCCTGAAGACAGAACAAAGTTTACCACATGGGATTAACGTGAAATACCTTATTTTTAAAGAAAGGTTTTTGTTTTGTTTATTTTATTAGCGATGTAAGCATTTCAAGGGTTGAACTGTACACTAGATCACACTCAGCATGTTTGCCTTTACAGCTGCTGAACTAGTAAAGTTATAAAGGCGGGCTGCTATTGTGTTATAAAGAGAGAGGATAGTAAACTCCGTGATCAAGTGCTGAGGATGTGCATGTATAGAAAAATGGCTGGCTGCTGCTCCCCAGAGAGTCATCGGAGACGACTGTCTGACTCGGCAAGGACAGCAAGGGTGAGGGAGAGAGGGAGAGAAAGAGAGAGAAAGAGAGGAAAAAATAAATGACAGAAAAGAGGAAAAAAGGAGAATGACAGTAAAAAAATTCCACCTGACTCTGCACTGATTGCAGCACTACCGCACATACAACATACGCATGCACACTCATGTACCTGCAAGTCTCTATTAGCAGTCCAAACATGTCTCATGATCTATGTGACGCTGATTGGTGTGTCAGTTTCTGCTTCTCTCAGTGGTGCAACGGGCCAGGTGTGTCAGTAATCGCTCTCGGTTCTTCGTGTGCATCTGCCAGCTACCCTCACTCATCCCTCCCCATCCACCTCGATCCGGATCATTGGGAGGTGCTAAAGTGACACCCTGGCCAGTGTGGGCTTGTTCAGTACGAGGGCCTCTAATCCTCTTAAAGGACAGACCTACACCGCATGCTTTACTACTACTGGGGGATGCTAGTCGTCGCTGGCCCACAGCCAGCGATCACTTAAACAGAGACACGCTGAAATCCTGCTGTTTTGGCTGCTGATTGTCTTAATAAAAATACATTAATTGTGTATTCACTCTCATGAATACAACTTTACTCACAGCGGCGCTGCTTAACAATCTCTATTGATTGCAATGCAGTGTGTATTGTTTCCCCAAACTCTTAAGAACTTAAAGTACAGTGAGGTAATTGCACTGTAATGACATTACCCTCTACATTTATTGGACAATGGCATGATTTAAAATGCCCCATACAAGTGTGACAGATGGCCTGTTGTGCTTCTTTTGAGATCTTTACAAAAGTCTTGACTTGCAGAAGTTTTCTCCATATTTCAGAGAGCTGATCAAGCTAAACTCTCCGCAGCTGGCTGCCGAGGCCAAGGTATGGATCATTAGGTTTCAGGAGCACATTCATCATTGTTAGCCGTATTGATCAGGTCTCGTCCGCCACTCTTCCAATCCCGGCCAAAGTTTCCCTCCCTTTTTTCTGCCTCATGGGGTCAAAACGTCCAACACAGCCGTGTACAGCAGATATCAAAACTCAGCGGCGAAACATTCCCTCTGCTGAAAGACAAAAACACAAAGAGAACCTGACTACTAGAACCTGCTAGTGTCGCAAATAAATCATACAGCTACTTCAAATAAAACATCCCTGCCCTCTTTGTTGCTGTTACACCTAACACAAAATAATTATCAGAGGCTCTGCAAGCTCAGGGCCAGCGCATTGATTGGCTGACAGAAACAAAACACAGTTGAGTGGAGTCGTAAGTCTTGAGATTTGGTCAGGATTCAACGCTGACCAGCTTTGCCTCCCTGGGGTTCGACCGTGCCCTCCATCTTTCATTATGTCCCAAACGCACTTTAAAGGGCAGGCTATGCAGAAAGTGCACAGCGGCACATTTGTAGAGAACAAGGAGATTGTTGCATTATTAGCTTGAACTTTTTGTGAATCCTGTGAATTCGTGAGCGTGCAGTTGGTGTCGAGAATCGGGTCATTTAGGCAAATGTGTGAGACGTGTTGTTGTTCATGCTGCCCGCCCTCCACCCCTCTGTTTTTCCTGCTCAGCTTTTCTTGCTCTCTGTTCACATATCTGATTATTCATCTTATTCAAGGCAGGCTACATGCCTTGAATATAAAAAAGGAGCAGACGAGATGCAAATTTAGCTGGAGCACAATTCTGCCGCTGAATGCACAGTTCAACAAGACAGCGCTGAACTCTAAACAGCTCCTAAGTTATTTTCTGCCTCCAAATCCTTTCATCTCCTTTCCACGTCTCCTTTGCACTTTGTGTTTTTCGCTTGTCGGGATTATGTCTGTAACTGATATCCTTCTCTCTCTTTGTCCTTTCAGATAAATGGAGGAGAAGGAGCGATGTAGGAGCAGGTCTCCAGCTCGGAGGGCCAGTCGGGTGCAGCAGGTGGTGGGAACAATAATACGTCGCACTCGAGAGTCGCTCAGCAGGTACAGAACGAGCAAGGATCGGAGGTCGGGGCAAAGATCCTCTTCAAAATTCAGGAAATGTTTATAAAAGTAAAAAGTTGGAAGGAAAAGTCATATTTTTTGCCTCCCACTTTATTCACAATTAGTCAGTGGATTGTTGAATATTCATACGTGAATACTGACACCTCATGGGTCACTTCAGTTGTTCAGTGTAGCTTATGATCAATGAATTCTGAGTGAGGAAATGGCTACTGCACACTCTATGCAGTAGAAAATGTTGGCACCACAAAGCCAACAGCAGCAGAAAAAGCCCACACAAACAACTGCGTCAATAACAAATAAAACAACTTATATAGTAAAAAATAAATAAAACAGGTTTGGGATAGAGAGTGGAGAAAACAGCATCATCCACTTCTAGGACTGCTGCCAGATTCTGTATTGGGGAAAAAGTGTGGGATGTGTGTTATATACCATTTAACATAGAAAGTTTAAAAGTTTCAAAGTAGTTTTAGCTAGTTATATGGACATGGCTCCAAAAAAAAAACATACTAAAAGTATGTATAAAGTACAAAAGGAGTAAAAACTGAGAAAGAATAAACTTGATTTCTTAACATGAACACACACACACACACACACACACACACCAGATCCCCTCCCCACACCCACAGCACATAGTTGTGTTCTTCAAAACCTGACAGTCCCTCTCTGACACACAAACACACCCAACAGTGAACCACAAATATGCTTTAAAGAGCCCTTCATTCCCTTGCTGTTGGCTAAATGGTTTCTAATTCTCAGTAGAGAAGGAGGAAGCACAGTAAACTCATTCGAGTCTCATAATGTCACAACCCGTTGACCAGGACAGTGGGCCTCAGGGAGAAGATATAACATGTACAGATAATGATGATTGACAGTGTGCGTTTGAGCCGATGATGTATAGCAGTATATAGGAATGTGAAATTTCACAGCAACACAACTTTCACTACTTTTTAATAGTCATCCATAAAGAAGGCAATGATCTGTATAAGAAAAAAAATATTTTCTGTTACAAAGATGATGAAAGTTGACAGCGTACAGGGACCCAGCGGTGAACTGTCTCACCCTTGATCTGCCTGAATTTATCTCTTGAGGACCACAGTTTTGTCAGTCCAGTCAGGTAACCTGTGACCCTGTTTGACCTCCTCAGAGAGCGGTTGCTAGGCGATGTGAGGTCGCAGCGCTCCAACAGTCTGTCCAATCAGAACTTCCAGGCCAAGCTGACGCTGCAGATCACCAGGGACCCGGTCCTGGACAGCAGCACTGGACATGGTTTCGCCCTCACAACAAGCGCACCCCTGCTGGTCAGGGAGGTCGTCCCAGGTACATTGGGGGTGTGGTGGTAATGGCGTGTGTTTGTCTGCGACATGTTTGTCTGTGGACGAGTGCGCAATGTTTTCCTGCTTCCTCTCCAAATGGCCCCCCTGCTTTATGCAACCGTGCACCGCCTGCAGCAAGACAGATTTACACACTTTTTCTATCTCTCCCTCTCTCTCTCTCTCTCTCTCACACACACACACACACACAGACACACACACGCACACACAGATTGACTCTCTCCTGGCATTCAAACTGCAAGGCACGGTGCCAGAGAAGCCACAGAAACAACAGAGCCACCTGCTCACCCTTTTTAAATTCAATCACTTTTCATTTAAGCAACTTTGATAGGGGGGAGAGAGAGAGAGAGCGAGAGATAGAGAGAGAGATATGCTGATCCATTACTTCTATCGTGTAAAATAATTTGATAAATGCCCTGTGGAGGGTCCCACCCTGCCACCCAGCTCTGTAATTGCTATCTGCTGCCAAAAAGAGAGAGAGTGAGAAAGAAAGAGAGGGAAGCGATGATAGAAGACAAGATTTAATACACAGAAGATGCCAGCAGGAAGACCCAGCAGGGAATAGACAACGACCAAAGTGCAAATATGGTCAAAGAGAGCTAAATAATGAGTGTCAAAGTGTGCAGAGAGCAGGAAGGGAGAATGGGTGACGCATTTGGGTGTGGGAGGAGTCAGCGAGGTCCTGGCGTGGAGGTGAATGTGAGAGGAAAATAGTGGATGAGGAAGAAGGATAGAAAAAGAAAGAGAATGGAGGGAGGGAACTTGAAAAACTGCAAAGATCAGGATATTGGCAGAGCTGACATGAAAGCTTGATGTCTGGCAAGAGAGAGAAAATGTGTGCAAGTGTAGCCTGTGCGTGCGTGCAAGCTTGCAAAGCAGTGTGGGATACCATCAGTGGGTCAAAAATCAGGGACAGACAGGGCTTTGCCAGGCAGACAGGGTGTGTGAAAATATGTGTGCATGGGCGTATGTGTTTACGCATACATACACTTAGTATGTTTATGTACGTGTGTGTGTGTGTGTGTGTTAGAGCAAGCTGAAACTGCTGTGCCTCAGTCATGCTCTCTTGCCTGAAGACAAACAAGTATAAATAACTAGAGAAAGCAGAGCGCAGCCGAGCTGGATGAGACCCAGAATAACTGTAACCCATCACATCCTGGAGAGCTTAGCTGAACACTGTTGAGTCAGCCATGTTGAATAACCATATGTGTCATTCTGTGTGTGTGTGTGTGTGTGCGTATGAGAGAAAGAGAGCGAGAGAGAGAGAGGCTGCATCTCTGTGTATATCTCCCTTTATCTGAACTAAAAGTGCAAGCCCACGTGTGCAGCTGCATTTTTGTTTTATGCAAGCGCTCACTCTTTTCATTGTGTGTGTAGGGAGTCCTGCAGATGGGATACTGTTCCCAGGGGACCATGTGCTGCAGATTAATGATACAATGCTGGAGGATTTAAGCGATGAGCAGGTGGAAAACATCTTAAGGTGAGAGGAACTGCAGAGATATTTTTCTGTATGTCTATGGATCTATCTATTGTATTGATCCATCCCAGTGGTTCGCATAGTGGGTGTCCTTGGCTTGCCCCTGGGGTGCCATAAGGAAGGGCCTTTTAATAGCATATTACCACACATTCACATTCACATGTTTTCAGAGGAAATAAGCAATAAATATCTAAAAACAGTGGAATTATGCAGCAAAGACTGGTGACATGATAACTATACAAGAAAGAAATACATTTATCAAATAGGATTTTTTTATTTTAAAATTGATTTTAATTTCAAGAATAACATTTATCTGCAAAGCGTCATGGCAACATAACATACAACTGTTGACTCCTATTGAAAACAGGCCTATATTATTAACTTACATGTCAGATATATATGATGAGAAACCAGTTCAGCTACCGGGACCAGCGTCATACCACCAGTGTGTTCGATCCATCCCATCATAGTCATTTGCCAGAGTGTATTTCTGAGAGTGTGTAACAATGGTGCATGTATGAGTGTGTGTGTGTGTGTGTGTGTGTGTGTGTGTGAGAGAGACGGAGAGAGAGAGAGAGAGAGAGAAAGGCTTATCAAGTTATGGGCATAGGTCAGAGGAAATAGTGCTCACTTGACAGCTGGACAGAAAGATAATGATCTCTCTTGTGTGCATGTGTGGGTTTTTTGCATGTTTGTGTGTTTACGTGTGGGTTTTTTTCTCCACTCAGGGACTTGGAGGATTGTATCACAGTGACTATCCTGCGACACATGACAGTGAGTACAAAGGAGACATTGATGACTCCCCCTCAACACAAACACACACAGTCTTTACACCATCTTTCATTTAAACTTAAGCTCTTTGTGTGCTTCCAAGCATGTGGCTGTAAGCTTGCATCTTCTGACAGGATTAACTGCCTTCACATTGCTTTTAGATTGTGATGTGCAAATGTAAACGTGTGTATGTCGGCTGTGACCGTTTGTTGTTGTCACAACTGGTTGTGTCATTGCACTCGTTTGAGACGGGCCAAACGTGTGCGTCTTAGTCAAGACCTTGCATAATGGGCCTGGTGCGTGTCTTTGTTTTGCAGAATCCCAAATCATCCATCATGTCAGCAGAGAAGAGAGCTCGTCTGAGGAATAATCCAGTTAAAGTGCGCTTTGCAGAGGAGGTGGTGGTCAACGGGCACACTCAGGTGGAAAACTCTTATTTGACACCTGTATGAAGGTTGTTATGAGCCACATATGAATGACTGTCAATTCTGGGTCTCACACACTTTTGATCAGTCTTTATTTGGTCTTATCGTCAACGCTGCAATGCAGCCTTTTCCGGTTTTATCCGTCCTCGCTTGATATAGATTCCTGTCTAACCACAATGCTATCTCTCACTTGTCTCCATCAGGGAAACTCTCTTCTCTTCCTGCCCAATGTCCTCAAAGTCTATTTAGAAAACGGACAGACCAAGGCCTTCAAGTTTGACAACACCACCACTGTCAAGGTATGCATTAAACAAAATCTAAGAAGAGATATGCATTTATAACTTATTATGAGAGAGTTTGGACTGGGTCACTTTTGATTAACCTTAAATGGAATATGGGTAATTGGATGATTCATCTTGTTACTGGTTGGCCCAAGAGGTGAAAGCATCATTCTTGGGTGGCTAACATGTTTGTCGATACCTGTGCGCTCTACAAAAGCCAATGAGATTAAACTTGCTATACGTTCATATGACAAAACCTATACCAAGCTGAATATGCTGAATCTACCCATCTTATTGTAACAATGGCAATAAGCAACTATCAGACACAAAATAAAAATTAAAAGGGCATAGATAGATAGAAATGTTGTGTTACTCCTATTTTATTTAATATAAATAACACATTTTTACCATAACCAATTGCTGCCTACATTATAGTCCTCAGAAGATCCGTTCATTGGCCCCCTCAGGTGAAGATCATTGTGTCAGTAAGTCACCGCCAGTAGGTCAATGATGAGCACATTATTATTGTTACAGCAGGTTTTGTATTTGTATTCCCAACCAAGGGGAAACTGAGAGGGGAATCAATTTTGACCATCTGCCATCAACAGCCTGGGATGCAGCATGTTTGTCCAAGGGGGTCTGAACTGTTGGTTTTTCACCATTCCAGGACATTGTTCTGACTCTGAAGGATAAACTGTCCATCCGGGCCATCGAGTACTTTGCCCTGGTGCTAGAGCAACAGTACAGCATCACCAAACTACTGCTGCTGCACGAAGACGAGCTCATACAGAAGGTAAAAGAAGCAATGGATGCACACATCCACACACAAACATGCAGTAGCTGTGGATGGCTGTTTACAATATGTGTATTTTACTTTAATGTAACTTGCAAACAACAGTGTCAGACCTACTGACAAGAGGGTGCAACTCAGCTAAGCAGTGTTGTTACACTTACTTGCGTACATCTTTACGCCTCTATTTTTTGTCTTCACCAGGTGGTGCAGAAAAAAGACTCCCATGACTACAGATGTCTATTCAGGGTGTGTTTCATCCCCAAAGACCCCACGGACCTGCTGCAGGATGACCCGTCTTCATTTGAGTACCTCTTTTTACAGGTCAGAGGAGCTAATTCTCTCATCGGCAGTAGTACTGTCTATCTGTCTCCTTCTCTGTCCATATTACAGACTTTGTGTTGTTCAATCTCAATCAGAAGTTGACCCCTCTCTCCTTGCTCACATGTGGAAGTCTAAGCGTTTGTACGTTGAGAAGATGTTTGGAGTTAACATGCACTCGCTCCCTGTGTGTTTCTCATATTAGTTCCAAACTGTCCTAATCTCAAAAAATACGATTTATTACTGTGGCCTTATATCACCTTTTAAACATTTTGTGAATTAACAAAGAACTTGGTCATGTCCTGCATTCGCAAAGCCACAGGTTGTCTTTGCATATTTTTGTTGCACAGCAAAGCACTGGGGAGTACCACTTATGTCAAGTTGATTTATTGCTCTACGAGTAGTCTTTGCCTTCTGCTGTCTTTGTTTTTGCTGTATAAATGGCGGTTTGGGGTCCCAGTGTTGGTTTAATTATGAAGATGTTCTTGAGCTGTATATTTTGCAATGTCTGACATGATGTATGTTGTCGTATTAGATAAGTAAATATAAAAATAAGATGCTTTTCAGTTGTTCATTGGTATGTGTCCTGTAATGTGCATGTGTATTTGTAATGTCTGTATGCATTATGCTGTGATTGTTTTTGTTTCCAGAGTGTTGGGGATGTGCTGCAGGAGCGTTTTGCAGTAGAGATGAAGTGTAACACTGCACTCCGCCTCGCTGCCCTGCACATGCACGAGAGACTAGATAGTTGTGGACAGACCAGGGCGTCTATCAAGTGTATTACGTGAGTCATATGTGATTGTGTGTGCATGTCATTTTAGGGCCACACTGGTAGGACACTGTGGCCTTGACTCCAGCACTCATTACAGGTTTTGTGTAATTATAATGATCTAGAGGTTTGAGCTTGTTCTACTGCTGCAATCATAATTTGTGTGGGATAAGAGTGCATGCTAAATGCCTAATCTATTAATGTGATTGAAAAATGTTTTGTGTGTGCGCACAAGGTTGTGTATTTGTCCTATTTCCTGTTTTTAAATTTTCCCTCTTTGTCTGTCTCTGTCTCGGTCTTGTGCACAAACACGCATTAACACTGATTCATTTCCCAAAAGGCCGTACTGGAGATAGATTAACATAGTTCTATATGTCAGTGCAGTCATAAATACTTTGTGTATGGTAGACGCAGGCTTTTTTTTTTTTTACCTCAAATTAAACTGGAAGATGCAGTCATGGTTACAGTTACACTACAGTGGCATTCAGCTAAAATATGGCTGTTTAGTAACATCTAGTGGCAGCTGTGGGAAAAAAACAACATCCGCATATATGTCTACTCCACAAAACCCAATGTGCTTTTTTATTTTTAGTGAAGTCAGTATTTGGTTTTAATAAAAAAAAGTTTGGGTTTTAAAAAAACTACAACTTTCAAACTTATGACTAAATATTTACATCATGTATGTCACAATGTTACTAAAGGTTATATTTGCATGTAACACTGTCCACATCTTCTCCAACAAGTGCACAGTTGAGCTAGTTACAAAACTACACAAGCTAATGTTAGCCTCACCTTGAAAGATTCCTATGTGTATTTAATTTCTGTAGTAACCTGACAAATGGCTAGCAGGACAATTCACAATTAGAGTACAGTTCGGTGTTTTAGCAAAATTTGCGGCTGTACTTGTGAGCCAGCATCTATGATGCATCAAAAAAGCTAACATTAGCTACATCATACTATATGTGTCTTACCTGTCCTACAGTTCCACCGTGGTTTTGACTTTTTCTGAGACCCAGGCTCTCTCCACCTTTCAAATGCTGCACCAATATATACTTGATTAAGTAAATCAAGTGCCTAGTGCATGTGGGATCCTGTAGTTCACTTTCACTACCAACTTTAGCAGGCATTGAGGTTCCTCATTCCTCATTATGTATCATTGTGCTTTTTTTATTCCTCTGTTTGTGTGGTGATGACAGGAAGGAGTTTGGCCTTGACAGTTTCATCTCTCCAACCTTGCTGAGCAACATGAGGGAGAAGGATCTGAGGAAAGCCATCAGCTACCACCTCAAAAAGATCCAGTCCTTGCTGGAGCCACGTCAGAAGGTAGATACAGACTGATGGATGAGTGGAAGGAAGCAGTGAGAGGCGTAAATAGATAGATCGTGACAGTTTTGGCTTTAGGGTTTCTTTTCAGCCAACTCTTACAGTGACTGCTAATCTCCCTGAGGTTTAAAGTGGTATAGTGACAGCAGGTTGGGAGAAAGATAAATGGTGGGTGGGAGGATAATTGAAAAAAGAAAGTAGGTCTGGAGCTTGGATAATGTTTCTGGGAAAATAAGTGGAACATATTTCTCTGTGGAGAGCATTGTTTTGGTCAGTGAGTCAACCATGACACCCCCCCGTTCATTCTGTCTCCTTGTCTGTCTGTCCTGCTCATATTCTTCTCTCTTCTTCCATGTTCACTGTGGTGTTGTAGGTAATATCTGCCACTCAGGCTCGGTTGGCCTACCTCACTCAGCTGGGAGAGCTCATTTCATATGGGGGACGATCATATACAGCTACAATGATGGTAGGAGCCTGGTGAAAGCATACACCGTATAACCAGTTCAGATTATTCAATTTCAATCTTTGTCACTTCAACACATGTATCTAGGGCCTTTTCCTCTTATTCAATTATTATTTCATTCTATTGTGATGTATTTTCTCACTCTCACCTACACTCAGCTTCAGGATAGGGAGGTGTTGGTCAGCCTGCTGGTTGGAGCCAAGTATGGGATGAGTCAGGTCATCAACCACAAGCTCAACGTGATCTCTACACTGGTGGAGTTCAGCAGCATCAGCCGAGTCGAGTTGCTCTCGGAGTCTGACAAAGTTAGCCTACTGCGCATCTCACTGCACGACATGAAGGTATGGAAGACATTGGATTCATATATATGGTCAAAGAGATATCGGGCTCTATTATTCATAAACGTGTAGTCACTTATACACTGACACAGGCACAAAAAATTGATATTCGCTCACCACACCACATTTGCGCCACAGCTCATGCTAGAGTAAATATACACTACCATTCAAAAGTTTGGGGTCACCCAAACAATTTTGTGTTTTCCATGAAAAGTCACACTTATTCACCACCATACGTTGTGAAATGAATAGAAAATAGAGTCAAGACATT
>JAVQJD010006355.1:0-21303 GCA_036023655.1 Nannoperca australis
AGGGCATGTATCTATGTATCTGTGGATCTATGCACTCTGATGTCGATCAACCAATAGCAAAGGTTGACCCCATGACGCATATTGACGGACAGGCCCCCTCATTTGAATAGTGAAGCATCACAGCAAGCACACACAGAAATGTAAAACGACCAATAAATGTTAAACCATCAATAAATGTTAAACCATCAATAAATGTTAAATGACCAAGAAATGTTAAAAGAGCAAGAAATGTAAAACGACCAAGAAATGTGAAAATAAAATGCTAAACGGAAAATAATACATAGATAAATACCTATTATAAATATAATATCTATTTATGTTACAATTTATCAATAAATGAATGCCTATATTTATTGTTAACACTATTTTTGGTGCATTTAATGGCATATCAATTCATTTATTAAATAATTTATTCATTTATTTATTTATTCTTAATTATGGCAGTTTTGGTCCTCCATAGTGGAAAGTCTTAGTGTTTTAACAACATTTCAGTGACTATGTTCGAATTTACACACACTGAAATGTGGTAATTTAAACCACCAACATCATTGGTTCAGACTGAGTTTATAGTCATAATAACCTAAACTATCTGTTTGCTCTATGTGTTCATATTCAATTGCTGCCACCTGTCAAGGTGTTACGTATATTTGAAAATAGATTGCAGCACTTCATTAAGGAAATTCAAGTCTGGGAAATTAATGAGTGGACTAAGGTAAATGAAATATGATATCATTAACTCATTGACTCTTTTCTCCACTCCTGTTTTTTAAGATTTATGTCATGGTACGCATTGGAGCATCATTAATTTTTCTCTTTCCACTTTTAGAATGGAGGCTCTTTGGAATACACCCCAGGTCAGTTCTTCAGTAAATACACAATCAGTTCACTTTGACTACTTCCTATTTATTTGACTATTATCGCACCACTTGAATATTTATTTTTCCTGAATTGGAAAAATCATTCCTATCTTTATTTCCCTTTCTTTGACAATAGGCCTTATTGACAGCTTCATGCATGTCATGTCCCAGTGACCCAATACAGTTTCTGAAGAACGCTGTTATGGCCTTCCAGGGACATGATAATCTTCAGGATCTTGACTGGTAAGTAGACCTCCTTTCTTGTGACTTTCCTTGAGATGGACACTTGGTGGCTCACTTTCTCAAGTTTTCTGTTACTGCTGGGAGTGAAAGAAAGTCATGGTATACTACCAAATGTGGAGGAGTGAAGATTAAAAAGTCCACGTCAAAGAAGGTCTTATTTCTTCCACATTGTACTTCTGATTGCAAAATGTGAGTAACTGAGAGGAAAAGCTTGTATCAAACTAAACTGAAAAGTATTGTTTCTAAATAGTATTTTTTATCAATCAAAGATACATTCATTCTGGACATGATCTGTTTTGAAGTCAGCTTTATTTATCTCTTTGAGGCACAAGTTTTTTGCTGATGCAGAAAAGCACACTGCAACAACCTCTCTGACACGTAGAACTGTGGACACTGTCTATATGGACCCAGATGACAACATGGTACAGTATGGTTTAGTAGTGCACACTATCAAAAGTCAGGTTAAGTCCCACATTTCTCAGACAAATAGTTTAATAATATTGCTGTTCCTTATTGCTTTCCAGCTGTCCTTCTGTCTGTTCGAGAAGGCCTACTCTTGTTACAGGAAACATTTAACAAGCTCTTGCTTCAGGTAAGCCTGCAGTTTTGCTGTCACAATAAATCAAGGATTTCTTGATGGAAACCTTTTTCTCAGTCTGGATGACTAAGTGTTGACCAACAAACACGAAGCAAAGTTTTAGCTAAACAAGACTGACGTTAAAGACTTTTTCCTACGTAGAGTTCTGAGAAACATTATCATGCGATGCATGAGTCAACAGCTTCTCACTTGTTTGAACTCCTACATGACCACTACTATTCTGTGATGAAAAGCTTTCAGAGCTTGAAGAAACAGAACCACTAGATACAGACAGGTGGAATTTGGGAGTGTAGTTTATATAATTTAATTCCTTTCCAGCAGATGGTTGATATGCCTGAAATGATAAGCTTGGTTGGATGTCTCATTGAGGGTTGACAGGGTGTCAAATGGCCACCCTGTCCAAAGAATGAGTCAGTGGGTAATTGGTTAGGGAGCTTGTAGCTCGTTGACTGAACATCGTCATTTCATGCATCAGGAGCATTTGTGAAAATATCTGGGTTTTCCCCAGAAATACCATCACCTTCAAAACTTCCATAGTTACTTGAAACATGCTCTGTGGCTGCTAAATGGTGGCGTGGGTAGAGAGCAGGGTCCAGGCCAGAGTATTGGTTGTCATAAACACTGGAAGAAATGAGAAATGAGACTTGCAGTGGAGTTGACAGGATCAGGGAAAGAGAGGTTTTCACTTGCCGTTGGGTAGTTGGCGCCAAGTTCACTTTGTTCAAACACTGTTCATAGGTTCACTCCAGACTTCATTTTCTCTGGCATCATCATGAGCAGCGTCTTCTTGTGCTGGATTAGACCTATAGCCTGTGTCGGGCTCTGCCTCAATATTTTTTTTTTCTTGTTTTCCATGATTTCATGTGCAGTTTGAAAATGTGTCCTCAAGTCACTTCCTGGATTTAAGAAGGACCTTTTCTGTACATCGTTTAAATCTTTGATTGTTGACTGATGTCCTCCATAGTGTTCTATCGAGTGTGCTCCTTTACTAAAAGGCCAAATGGGTGTTGATAACCAGAACGTTCATGCTCATATTTCCGGGGACTAGAGGGCGACACTACAAATGAAACATTTCATGTCCTGCGTCTGGTTTGCTTTGCATTGTCTCTTCACCAAGGCCAGTAACAGAGCTATCCTCATTGTTTTGTTGGTGGATTGGTTTTCTCTGAGGGCAAACAAAGCTTTGGTGTCTCATAGCTTGCATCTCATCCCTTGGACTAACAGAGTTATGGTTTGTGTTTCAGGATGCTCCAGAATGAAACTAGTTTGAGGGTTGTGGACCAAGCACACCTGCATGGCTACTAAGTTCATCTTCATTGAGAGAGTAGCCATGTGCAATATTGTAACCTATCAAGGAATAAACAAACAAACATACATTTAATTCAAATGCTTGAACAGGGTATACAGTAAGTCTTACCATTTTGAGAAGGAAAACAAATGCAGCCCCATAACAATAGAGTGCAAAGCCAAGAAATCCTGAAAAACAATAACGTTTAAAAGGAAAAAAGAAGTAACAGAAGCCAAGTTTAGGCAGAAATACACTTGTTTTGTATTGACCCAAATGGAAGAGCCATGTCAGTGAGTTCAACCACAGCATCCCCCTGTAGAAGCACACTGTTTAAAACTACCTACCTGGATAACAATCAGTCATGTCCTTTCTTTGTCCACAAAGTCTAAGAGCAAGGATTGTAGACAGCTGGTGCTGTGTGAAAATCAAACTAATTAAACAATCACAGGTGGAGCATTTTACTCAAAGGGTGACATAACCATGGCTTAAATATCACTATCTAGTAATTCAGAAATTAATCTGAAATATGATAAAACATCTGAGAGAGAGAGAGAGAGAGAGAGAGAGGTATATTAAAGACTCTTGTACTAGTAAATAATTCAAGAGTTTCAACTAACCTCTCACACAAAAAGGCCTTTGAAATTGATCCACAAAAATATTAATAAAACATTCAGAATATCAGGAGACAGTGACTCAGACATAACTCTAGGCAGAGTTATTTTTCCAATGTGAATGAAAGTCCTGTGTGTGTTTTCTCTGGATCATTGTTCATTCAGAGTTCATGAGGATATTCTGTTTCACAGATTGCCTTTCACCTGTTTATTGTCAGTGCAGACTTCTGCATTATCTGCCTCTTGTCCAGTCAATCACTCGGTCCTGTCTGAACGTCCAAACCTGCTTCAGTTAAGATCACCGCTAGAATAACCTTATGTGAGATGAAATGTTACTGACTCCGTCCTATTGAATTAATGCAGGTTTCTGCCTGCGTACCTTTCCACTGAATTAATGATGAGTTGTGTTCGTGTGTGGTGACAGGAGGTGGAAGAAGTTCACTACGCAGAGTAAGAGAGATACCATAGAGCTGGCTGTGAAGATGGACATGACAAAGAAGCATTATGAGAGGAAATGCCAGCAGGTTGCTCTCAGAAAATGGTCAAACTGGGTAAAATTACACAAAAGGACACAGGCTGGTAGGTGATTACTCAAGTATTGCTTTCACTTAACTAATGTGGATTTATTGTTTTATGCAAACCATGACTCTCTTGTGTGTACAGCCAGAGAAAACATGCAGTGTGGTTAAGAAACGTGTCCAAACTCAGTCTTTCCTGACAATCGTAGCACAGTATACACCCACTCTTGTGACTCATTTTGTCCCCTGCACCTTTCACTCTTAAACTCTGAGACTTGACTCTACTTCTATAAGCTAAATTTGCCATATTTTACCCTACATGTCATCATCTGCTTAAATAGAAGATGAATTAATGCAAATACTTGTTCCGTTCAAAGTGATTGACATTTGAAACAAGTACATTTCTTTTAGCTGCCATCGAGAAACTTGAAAGACTAGTAAAGGCTGGCCACCTGAAGCGCATCATAGCTGCATGGCGTAATGTTGCGAAGGACTCTAAGAGGACAAAACAGTACTTTAAGGTAGAAATGTATTTGGAATTTAAGTAAAAAAAATATAATGAATTCTAGCTCTTTTCTACATTTCTTGTTTATGCGTTTGTATGAAACTTGCAGACGTTAGAAATGGGGTTTACTGGAATCGGCAACAAAGTCCCTCAGATTGGGGAAGGATGTGACCGACTCTCAGTGCTTCCTAGCAGCCTCTCACTGAAGGTAGTGCCTCTTCAGCCAGTTTCTTCATGTTTCCTTTATAGTTCCTGAGCCTGATTAGAGACATTTGATAGCTGTGGATTTAAAGCTGTAGCCACTTTACTTATCTGCTCTACAAGCAGTCTGTGATGAGATCATATCTGTTACATAAGACTTAAAGTGGACTCCACTGTAAACATGTGTCCAGTCTCTTTGAGGCTGGACACATGTTTCAGCGGATTAATGTCCGTTGCAGCTTTCATTAATAATTTACTTATTAGAAAGTAGAAAGTTTATTGTGTGTTTATTGGATCACTCTTTCACAAGATCTGTTTCTGTGTTGTTGTTTTTTTTTGCATATTAATTATAATATTTTTGTAGGTCTTACATAATTTAAGGAGTACTTTCATACTAGTGGCTGTATAGTTTACAAATATGCCTAAAACTCCAGTAAACATCTTTCTGACTCAGCTTGCACTTACCAGTTGTAGCCCCTTTGATTTGGATTCACATTCGCTGGCAAAGGGAGTTCAGTTTTTGCTTTATTTGCACTGGAGTTTCTGTCCAACAGAACTCCAACCTGTCCTCTCCCAATAAATAAAGCTTCAACATGACTATGTTTGGAGACAGAAAGGGGCTTCATGTGCACTTACATCACCCTGCCTTGCAAGGTGGCGGCAGCAGTGAATCCAGAGTGACAGCTGGTTATGTGAGATTCAAACCTATTGGAGCAAATATTGATCATGTGATCAGTATGCAAGTTGCTTTGCTTCTTTAATCTGTGGATTACTTTCTAATAACATTTGGCAAAGAGAAGCACGTGCAAGTCTTTTCATGTTTGACCAACATATTTTTTTTCAGATTTTAAAAACATTTGAGTGTTTAAGAAAATGTATTACCTTACTTTCAGCTTATCAAAACTTTAAGGACTTTATGGAAGAAAGCATAAAATGAATACCCTAAAGTACTCAGATATTAGTCACATAAAAAATGTCTAAAAATTATCAAAAATATCATATGATTATTTTCTCTGCAGATCTTTCAATATTTAAAGTTGCGAGACTGGCTAAACTGTGCTGAGGTGTGTTGCACATGGAAAGCTATTATCCAGTCAGGCACACTGTGGAGTCAGGTCTGTACTGAGGGATTGCTTCTTGTATTTAATTTATAGTAGTGTTTAAGGTTTTATTTGAAACAGGAGTATGAATGTTCCCTAATGTGTGTCCCCGTTAGATCAACTTCTCTGTGGAGAAAGACTGGATAACAGACAGCACAATGAAGCAGATTCTACAGAACTACCGTCCTTTTGTGATCCATCTCAACCTGCGTGGCTGCACGTCTCTAAGATGGCCCAGCTTGAAATGTATCAGTGAGTATTGCAGTCTGTTGCCAGATATTAGGTGTTTCTGTCAAGTGTTTTATTGGCAATACCCATGTTTCACTTAGGTGTGCATTGACCCGCACGGATCATGTTCTTGTAGTAATAATTAGTCAAAACAGTCAAGAACAGACAATTCTTAAATTTTGATGAAAAAGACAAAACATAAAAGCAGCACTAAATGTAATTTATCCATCTGATACAGATAATGTTATTATATTGAAAGGAGATGAAAGAAGGGAAAACATAGAACCTTTTAAAAATTCAAATATTAGGTCAACTTTTCACTTGAGTCAGGACAGCCTGATGATCTGGTATTTCTGCGGAGCTCTCAAGTGGCTCGGCTCCAGCTCCTCCTCCTCCAGCTCGCCCCGCACTTCCATTGGTGTGTTCCATAGCTCGGGGTCCGTTTGGTCTTGATCTGTTCTGCTGTGCTGTTTGTCCTTTGGACACTCTCTGTTGTAGGAATGCACATACTCCTCCACTCTCTCTCCAGTGTGTTCAGGAGGGGAGCGACACAGCAGGCCAGAGTGCTTCACCCCTGGGTGCAGGCTCAACCAGTACACCATGTAGTGGATACTGCAAAAATGTCAGTCAGTTTTTAATAATTATTTTCACGTCTAAGAAAATTATTCTAAACATTTGAGCCGAAAAACTCACCTGTAGTCACACACCCAGGGGTTCCCCCCCAGTTTTAGCTGTGACAGAAAGTAAAGGTCTTCAAGAACCCCGTACTGGACCAAATGCAGGCTGTTGTCGGACAGGTCCAGCTCACGAAGGTGCAGGAGTCCAAACAGGGAGGCTGGGAGAGAGAAGAAGAAAAGAGATGCATGGGCATAGCATTCTTTTGTTTCTGACTTGTCTCAGTATAGTTATATTTAGAAGGACCTGTTGCTGTTCATTATTAACCAAGTAAGTAAGTAAAAGCCAGTGGTGCAATCAAACCCTGATGTGAATGTGTTCACTTTGTGTCTGAATAACTTAAATACAGTGACCACTATATGTCTGCAATCCTCTCAGCTTTCCCCACTATAAATAAAGCCAGGATTGTATACACACAGATGGCAGAAAGCCAGCTGTCTTGAAAATAGGAGACATTGGAAACAGAAGTCAGCTGCAGTTGTATAATGTGTTCTTAACCTTTTGGCTTTCCATATGTTATCTATCAGCTAAAGATATCTCCCAGATATTACAGGAAATATAAAGCACATACTGTAATATTCACTGAGTATTATTAATAACTGTACCACAATATTTGCACACATACCCGTGTCAATGTGCTCCATGTTGTTATTACTGATGTTTAGGGTTCTGAGGCTCCTCGCTCCTTGGAAATCTCTGGCTCTGAGATGACGGATTGAATTATGGGACAAATCGATATGAACAACATCCTCTGGGATACCTGTGGGCACCTCAGTTAGACCTAAACATAGAGAGGAAGGGGTTACTCACATACATTTGATTATTTTACCTCTGCTTCATTCACATGGTCAGTATTATTTTTTAATTCATTAATTCATTTTGGATTTTCACCTCTACGAATTTATCAATCAAAAGACTTTTCTAGAGTTTCCACTCTTAGTACAGCAAGTCTAGTAGCTGAAGAATTGGCGCAGAGACACATTTTTGCTCTGCCTCTATTCATAGTTTGAATCTAATACTAAAACCTAGTAGTTGTAACACATTCTTTGTTTTACTCTATTCGTAGGCAAATTTAAAACCCTTTTGCATGTTTTGCAATGGACTTATTCTGATTTATGAGGTAAACTTTGTTTAGCTAACACTTTCCAAGTTGTTCATAAAGTGACAAATGACTATAAAGTAGAATCAGTCAGAGGTTAAGGGAGCAAACCACGTAACACTAAATCGATAACACCTGCAAAACCAGATGTGTCTCTTTGCCAGTTCTGTTTGAGAGAAGTGGAAGTTTAGTCTTTCCTGTCAAGCAACAGTAATATTTTATCATGAGCGTTACGAGTTTGCTGCCATGAAGCTTCGGAGATATTTTTCCTAACCTCTCTGTTGCATAAGAAACATGTGTGCGCTGAATTTCTAAGAACACAGTGAGGCTCAGAGTAGGGTACAATTTATCAAACTGATTTAGGAAAAAATAGAAGCTGATTGTGAGCTTGCCTCGGTTACTGCAGTCCATCCGTATTTGGGGGAAAAGGTAGGTATGGCAAGTTGTGGTGGCATCTGGTTTGGCGCGAAATGGAATGGGCTCGACAGGGAATATGGGATCTGTTTGATCTCCCTGTGGGTCGCTGGTTGGGTCTGTCTCCTTACAGAGTAACTCTGGGTTAACCTGCTTCAACTTCATGCCTTTTAGCCTGATGGGCTTTGCACACCTGGAAGAGCACACCATTAAGTCACGCTGCAATCAGATGTGACACCAGTGAAATCAGAGCAATAAATCACACGATGTCAAACTCTGTGTGGAATCACTCACCTGGCATGATTTCCTAGATTACGGTTGCTCGGGACCTGAAGGGTCCGTACGAGACTGTCCATTTGGCAGAGACAATTCCAGGGATTATCATGTAGACGTAAGTAGTGAAGATTTGGCATGGGGATGAGGGCTTCCTCACTAAGTGTTCCCAGGTGGTTGTGCTGCAGCAGCAGGGTTCTAAGGCGTGTCAGGCCCTGGAAGACCCCTTCCTCCACTAAAGAGATCTGATTCTGCTGTAGGTCCAGACTAGTTAAACTCTCATATCCAGTGAAGGCCCCATCACGAAGGACTTTGATCCGATTTCGGGCTAGAAGGAGGTGCTTGGGTTCTTTGGACCAGGTCTGTGAGGTAGGAATGGAGGTGAGGCGTCGGTTCTGACAGTCTACAAAGACGTCTCCAGATTCTGTCAACTCTGAGCAGTCAGGTGCCACAAGCCTGGAGGGGCCTGATCTGCTCTGACGCCCAACACCTCTCACCCTGACACAAAATAAAATTAATTCATGACTTGTACCCGTCTACACATCATCATTAGAGAAGGTGAAAAAAAGCTTGAACAAATAAACCCCAAGAGTAAGTCCATACCTGTCCTGTCTGAGTGTGTGTCTTGCTCCTTTGAGGCCTTTGCCCTTCCCTGGTCTTTTCATCTCAGCGCACGGGAGCAGGAGGAGGAGCGAGGAGGCTAAGAGGAGATAGGAGGTCACACGCATCCTGAGCTCTGCAGGTATTGTCTTGTCAGTAAGAACAGCTGGAGCCAAAGCAGGAGTTTTGCTATGAAAGTCTTATGAAAACACACTTGGACACAGAAGCAGTGGGTCAAAGGTGAACAGTGTTGATGTTGATGTAACACAGCTGCCTCTTGCCCTGCAGAAGATGGGAGAAGTAGCACATAATGTACGAGCCGTCCAGGAATGGATATACAGCTTTAAAAGAAGGCAGAATACTATGACACTTCATGTTGTTCCTTATATAATGTCATATATTACTTCATCATATCACAGCTTACATAGTTTGAACAGACATGTCTCTGTTCTTTAGTCTTTTCTCTGCATTCTGTTTTCTTAAAGGTGAATGCAGAAATCTCCAAGAGCTCAACATGTCAGAGTGTTTTAATGTTACAGTAAGTACAACATAGTTAAGACTAATAATAATGTATAGAGAGCAAAATCCAAAATCTGTAAGACAATGCACCATCTTCATGTCACATGTACTACTCTGCTTTTTACACCATTTTCTAAAGTTGAATAGATTGTTATATAGATTTGCTAGATTGTTGATAATAATAATTATTGTTAAATCAATGAAAATATCTAAAAGGAGTTCTTTATCTAGGATTACACTATATTTGTCTCGCAGTATGTTACAGATGATAATTTGTTCAGTGTCTGGTGGGAAGTTTTTACATAAAATTCATTCCATTTCATTATAAACCAAGTAAATTTTTGCTAATGGGCTTTTGACTGTGCTGAGAGAACCTAAAGTAACACTTAAATCTCTGCTCTTTAACAGGATGTGATGGTTCAGAGAATTGTCGAGGGCTGTCCCTGCCTGCTCTACTTAAACCTTTCTTGCACACTTATAACAAACAAAACTCTAAGAGAACTGTCCAGGTAAACCTCCAGTTGTGGTAAAACTACCATGTGACTAGATTTGTGTTTTAAGATTTGTGCACTATAGTCTCCATATCTGTTTTGTCCAGTGTGCAGCCCACTGCTGGCTCATATTTCACGTCTGGAAGCAGCTTAGTCGGCGCAAACATAATGATTTAGAGGAGCAGATGTGGCACTCAGCAGTTTTCAGTCATTAGCTCTCTCTCTCTCTCAAAATGTTTTGAAAATAATTCACATTTTCCCCTGCAAGAATTTAAAGATACCTTCTTTTAATTCAGTTTGTTGCTATTTCTGATGACGATGCTTTCCTTGCAGGGGACGTATTCAAATGTGCACATTTTCTTTTGTTAAAAAACAACAGCAAAACTACCCACTATTATCTACACAAAGCTTAAACACAACACATATTCAAAAAAAACAATCTAACTATTGATTTGAAACAGGAACTGTCTCAACCTTCAATACCTGAGTCTGGCCTACTGCTGCAGATTCACAGATAAAGGGTGTATGTACCTGACCACGGGAAAAGGCTGCCACAATCTCATCCACCTCAACCTGTCCGGCTGCACTCAGGTCAGTTGGTATGCTCCTCTCAGTGTGATATATGTAGTCACTCCTCAGCTTCAGCTGTAGGCAGGAAAAGCAGCTTTTTATCTTGTAAGTTCAGTGTTCAGTCCGCCTTGGATAAATCCAGTCACTCCTCTCCGTTTGCACGTGTCTCCTCTTGTTTCTGGCTGTACACTGGTGACTGGAGAGGGAGAGTAAATGGGAGATGTGGCCAAGTGGAGGGTTGGCTTTATACAACCAACTCAGGCCCACCCACTCACCATGTGAACACTCCATAACATAACACACATGCACAGTAACATAAAACGCACTTTCCTCTGGGAATGTGCATTAGTTCCAGACGTATGTATTCACTTTATGGGGCCCTGACAATGTGAGGAGCAAGAAAAACTGCATCCAGGAGAATGATTCAGATTCCAACGTGGACACGTATTTTCCCCCTCCTCCTCTCTCTCTCCTCCTAGATGACTGTAAATGGGTTCAGGTACATTTCTGCCGGGTGTCCTTCAATCAAGGAGATTGTGATCAATGACATGCCCACGCTGTCAGATAGCTGTGTCCTGGTAAGTTTGTTCATCTCTAACACATCACTGTTTTTTTACAGAGTCAACACCCCAGGTCTGGCATGTTCAACAAAGACACTGAAAATAAAGAACAAATTAAAATACAGTCCTTTGTCAGCTCTTTCATTATGTGTTTGTGTTCACACCCTTAACCCCTTGCAGCAGAGAAGTTTTCAGTCTTACTTTTTTCTAACAGGCATTACTTACCCGATGTCGCTGTCTATCTGCTATTTCTCTGCTGGATGCTCCACATCTTTCCGACATTGCCTTCAAAGCCATGGCTGAAGTAGCCAAACTGAAGAGTTTTAGCATAGAGGGTGAAATCATTTTCTTATTCTCCAACATTCATTTTCCCATACACATGAAAAGATAGATGTCATTCTATTCCAATTGTTCTGTCTGCTCTGCACCACATGTGCATTTCAGGTAACAACCAACTAACAGACATCAGCTGGAAGGCACTGTGCAGCAGCTCACAAGGCCTTCGCAGGCTCCACGCTGCAGAATGCCCCAGAATGACCGACGCAAGCCTCAGATCTGTGGCCGCCCTCAAGAACCTGCAATACCTGGATATCTCACTTTGTAACAAGTGTGTGTGTGTGTGTGTGTGTGTGTGTGTGTATGTGTGTGTGTGTTTGTCACTGCTGTAGTTTTAGATTCTGTGCTTTTTCATTGACATTGCATAACGTAACAAGTTTACTGTTTGTGTTTCAGGGTGAGCGGTATTGGGATCCAGTGCTTGACTGAAGGTTCCTCATCCACCAAACTGAGAGAGCTGAATGTCAGTCACTGCAGTCACATCACTGACGTATCTGTCATGAGGATTGCACGAAGGTATATAGGTTTACACACACAGACACACAGTATTTCTCATTGTGGTCTGTTAGTGTCTCGCAGCAGCTTCGTATCCGTCGTGTGTTTGTGTACATTTTTCAGGTTGTGTAAACTATACCGTCTCAACTTGAGTTACTGTGAGAGACTGACTGACACGAGTCTGGAGTGGCTGAGTGGCAGCTCTGTCTGCTCTCTTGACATCAGCGGTTGCAACATTCAGGATCAGGTATTGTTTGGATGTTTGCCCTCAAATTCTTGGCTCTGGAGGTAGTAAGTTTGTAACTTATAATTTGTAATTTTAGGGGTTGGCAGCGCTCGAGGGGATTCGCTTGAAGAAATTAGTTCTTGCAGAGTGTGGATACGTCACAGACCTTGGCATAGAGGTACAAATTTAGGCCAGATGTGGCATTTTTATAGAACAGTTGACAATTTTTATTGTTTGTTTTTTCCTTTTCCAGTGTTTGCTAAGATCAACAGCTGACAGGAAATACATTTGTACCCAAACTGTTTTCTGGAAAAGCAATTCCAAAAAAAGCAGTGCATCATTTTCACAGTTGTTGTTTCACTTGCTGTCACTGACTACTAACAGATGTGAACAGAGTCTGATATGTCGTCTTGTAGATAATATTCTGTTTCCTTCATTCATTTTGTCATCAGTTCACATTTCATCCCACATCTTTCTCTCATCTCTATTGTTCCTCACGTGGACAGAAGCTGTGCAAGAATGTGAGAGATCTTGAGCATGTTGATGTGTCCCGCTGTGTAGCTCTGTCAGACCCAGCCGTCAGAGCCATTTCATTTTATTGCAGAGGTCTAGTCACACTGCGGATGTCAGGTTGCCCCAAGGTATACACTTCTGAAGCCTTTAAATGTTCCCTAGCTAAAGTTTATAGTTCCCCTGATCATTTTAATGCCACGTTTCCTATTTTCTTCTGCTCTGCCTCAGATGACAGACATGGCAGTGCAGTATCTCGCAAGTGGATCTCAGTACCTGCGAGAACTTGATGTGAGTGGCTGCGTTCTTCTCACAGATCGCACTCTCCGACACTTAGAGAGGATCTGTCCTCCACTCTGCTCCATCACGATGGCCTGCTGCAGCAGCATCTCCAAGTAAGACACATATTTAGAGGAGAAAAAGAAGAGTCCTGCACGGTAACGTTTTATAACGAGAGATGTTTTCTCTCTTAGGGTGGTCGCCTTAAAGCTTCAGCCACGTGTGGAGTATTGGGAGCACAGCAATGACGACCCTCCATACTGGTTTGGACACAACGTGTGCCAAATAGCGCATCCAAACACAAGACCCATAAAGACTGATGACACCTGGGAAGTGGTGGAGCAGCAATCAGAAATGACAAGAGCAGCGAGTCCAGACAGGATATAAATAGATGTCAGTGATAATGATTTTGTTAAAACAGAGATCACACAATCACAGCAACCATCATTTTTGGGACATTATTTCAAAACATATTAAGAGCATCTTCACCAAACAATTTTTGCGTGACGCACTTGAGATAACCAACATGAAAATGAATCACATGCCTCAAGTCCCAGATCAGTTACCAGATCAAGACTCGCCTTCCTGTATTCTCTTTATTCCACCTGTCTGCTAAGAGGACTCTGAGGACGTAGCCCCGTTTCAGTGCCTCACTGACACTATCGGCTCCTGACAGTGGGAGGTCCTGTGTTGTTGAGCCTGCTACACTAGTGGGTCATAAGTCTGTTAGATAACCCGTGCATTAACATTTGTGTTTTTTTACAACAGTTTTCCTCTGAATCTGTTTTAGATTATTTATAGTTTATAGTAATATTGTTTTTTCACTATAATATAGTATATTTAATTTGTACAAAGACAACTCAAGTGCGTATTGCGCCACATATTTCATACAGTTCTCAACTGTACACTGTCTTTAGATATATTCCTTACTCAGATAAAGAAAATGCCCCTTAAAATCATGGAATAAAAAAATAATTTTTTTTAATTGTTTTTAAATGTCTACGTTTTATGATTTAACACTAGTTATCCTCCGCAGTGTCTGTACTCAGGGTTTGTCTTTTTCCTTTAGAAATATGTTTATTTTATTACTTTGAATTTAAAGGCTATCTTGATTTATCTTTTGTTTATACAGTGGGTACATTAATGTGAAATAAATAACTTGAAAGGGGTCTGAATACTTTCCGTACCCACTGTATAAAACTTTGTGACTGCAATTAACTTGGTTTGATTTTTACTGAAGTTCTTCTCATGTGTGGTTTTGTTTAATGTTGGACCTGAATTGTTAATACTATAAACATATTGAAATTGAATCTGACAGCTCAGAGGTGAAGTGTAGTACTGAACATGCCTCTTGAAAAAAATGAAAAAAAACATGTTTTTGTTACAGTTTTAGGTTCAAAATATTTGTTTATAGTATTTACATACCATACAGAAGATTTACAACCCGTCAATATTTCACAGAACAATTAAACATACAAAGAATCTAAGTGAGCAAACTGTTTCTAATTAACATTCAAAACCATTGACAGTGCAGCACAGACCAACACTGGTGTGCAGTTAAGCAACTGTATGCTTTCCACACTCTGTATGTACAGTGATTTTCAACACAAATATTTTAATTAATTATTTATTTTAAACTATAGCTGACACATAATGCCTTCATTGAAAGTACAGAAAACCCTGAGCACAGAGTTTTGAATTCTTCGGTGAGGTAAGACTTACACTCTGCAAGTGTAAAGCCCTATAGCAGTGATGCAGTGTCACTCATAACTCAGCTCCCCAGCTTCAGGGACTCAAACCAGCTTTGTGTCTTCAGTCTGACCGAGCCTCTGTCTGCCCGAGCTTTAATCCGCTGGTCCACTGGAGACTCTCCATTTAAATAACCTGAGAGAGAGACACCGATGAGTATAGAAAGGAAACAGAACGGTCTGGGTTGAGTTACTTGATGATGGAGTGTGATGCAATGAAAAAGAATGGCTTACCAGTGACTGTGGTTTGGCCTTGAGTTGTGTTGTTTTCAACTCCATGCAGAACAACCTCTGGGCTGATATCCACCGCTGCTCCACAGAGATCCACCCCGACCTTCAGCGAGGAGGGGACGCGCACACACACCACTCCTACGAACGACAGAAGAATGAGGGGAATACACAGAAAGAGAATATGACAGAGCAGTACTCTGGTACTAAGTTGAATAATCTTCCCGATACTGTGTGTTTACCGTCCTGACTGTGGAGTTCGGCACTGCCGCCATCTCCCACGTAGACATCAATGCCTCCGCTGTGAGAGGAAACCTTCAGGAAACTATTTGATCCATCTGCAAAAGCAAAGCAAGCCTTTTTCTCAGCCACTGACGGATACCATACGTAGTTAACTGTGCAGTCAGAGAGTCAGTTGGCTTACCAATGACTGTATCTCCAGACACATTCTTCACAGTGGCGTTACCTTTTAAATCAATGAGAGCACAAGGTCAGTTTTAACTAATACAACTAGCTGTCAGATCAGTTTCAGTCATAGTTGATACATTATAACATTTTTAACTGGTAAAGACTGTGGAACGATTGGCAGAGAAAAGCCTTTGTCACAGTCTGTACACGTCATAAACCTGCATCGCTGAAGTTAACATGATAATTGCTTCCATATATTCGAGAAGGATGATCTGTATCAGGAAGAATTTTTAATTCTACACGGATGGTGCATTTTCTTCTCATCACTTCACAGTGCTGTTAGTCTTTGTGATCTAATCTCTACCTACAGGAATGAGTCACTTTACAACTACGGTAATCCCTTTTTATAGCTACCCCAAAACAAACGAGCACCAAATGTGTGATAGATCGCAGCCACATTACAGTTAAAAAGACTGTTTGGATCAGAGCCCAGCATTCCTGACATGCCAAAGCCCTGCTTTACCAACCAAGTAAACATAAAGCAGCTGCGTGCCGCAATGGCTCACGGGAAGTAGAGGTTTATAAAATAAAATAAAAAAATCAGGCAGAGTGACCTACCAGCTGCAGGTTGCAGATTAATAATAATAATTTGAAAAGTTTCAATTCATTTTGAGTGCAGGCCGCAGTAGCTCAGGTGGTAGAGTCGGATGTGTTCCTGAACAGGACAATATACCCCAAACGGAAGAAAAACATGGTGTTTTGGACAAAAGTGCAATGACTTTAACGTAACTTAACTTTTTCCTTCACTCTGCACTAATAACCACACAAACAATATAGATGAGGACGGACGGATGCTCTCGTTTCGACGAGGAATAGATGCTGTAGTCTGCTCACCGTGTACATGCCCTAGTTCTACTCTCCCAGAGCAGGAGGAGACACAGCTGGACTCGGCATAGATGGCTTTGACCTTCAGAGGGCCACGTTCTGTTGAAACACTCATATTGGTGCCCTGGAGCTTCTTGACATCCACCGCCTGAAAACACACAACTAATCACTGCACAGGACCGTAGCCAGATGATGTATGACTTTATCAGTTTTGTCTCTAAATCAAAAGGTGTACCATGAACCTCAATGCTGTAAACACGTTTAGATAACGCTTGTATTCAGGCTGCTGCTGCCCCCTAATGACTGCTGAGTGTTAGTGTAACACCGTTCTTACACTGTCTCCACATGTGCTGATGTCCACATTGCCATGGATCGTGCCCACACCTATAACGTGTCCTCCATGGGTCTGGACCTCAACCTGGTGACCCTGAGTGAGAGGACCACAAGTGAGGAATGTCAGTCTGAAACAAGTTCCTCCATCTTTAATTCTACAACAGTCTAGAGGGTTGTTTAATTTGAACTTGAATAAGTCTCCGTGTGTATTTCTCTGCAATAAACATTCTTGTTCATGTAGTCATGCCACCACCTACCTTGACAGAGTGCAGAAAACAGTTCCCCTTCTCTGTCTGCACCTTGCAGATATCACACTCCATTTTCTTCACTTGCACGTTTCCTTTTCCTTGAGTAGTAATGAAGAGATCTGACAAAAACAGAATGTATTAGGGGGACACCCAGGGACAACAGACAGTATCATTTGCTGAAAAAAAATATATATTTTACAGTATAATGATGTACTGTAGGCATCCAATATCGTCATTATGGGGACATTTACATCCACAATTGCATAATTTCACAGGTGACACTCACTACTTTTGATAGGTGCAGCCAGATCAATCAACACGCTGCTGTTAACCTTCTCTGCTGAGATGAGCAGCTCTTGGCTCTGGTCATCATAGTGGACGCGTAGGTGATCCAGAGCGACCTCCGGTTCGGTGTCTGCCCCGTGGACTGTGATGAAGGCTCGGTCAGCCTCGGGGAAGGCGTGCAGGTCCAGCGGGCGGATGGAGATGCTGCAGCCCAGCCGTGCCCGTATCGTGCCGAAGGGGCTCACCTCCAGAGCCCACTGCCTCAGAGGCTCTTCGCGTGTGGCAGAGTTGGCGGGGGCCGAGCGGGAGAAGAACCGTGAAGTATGCAAAGGGCACCGGGGGGTTGTGAGTGTCCGGAAAAGTCCCACACATCCCCGCTGACCCGCTGAGCTCCACAACATCTCCGTCGCCCTCCGGTAAACCAGCTCCTCCACAACCTCACACCGCCGCTGTTACACACAATTAACAACACAAACTACTGAGCTGAACAAGCCGACGTTCCGTCAACATGGACAGTCACAACGCTGTCAAGTCTGTGTGGTACAGTTAGCACAATGCAAACACTTCCTGTACCGGCTTTCAGACTAAAAGCGTTAACCTACATCTTTGAATAAGATGAGTGGGGGGGGGGGGGGGGAGTTCTCTTCAGTATTAGTAATTGCTCCAGTGAAAAGAATATACATTTAAATGGGGAAATAATCATAAGTTGTGAAACACAATCAAAGTGAACACACACACAAAAAACGGACATTTTACGCCACACTCATGTAGTCCTCTGCCGTTGTAAACGTACAATAAATTATCTATTTTTCATTGTGAAATTCTATGGACTTGGTGTCAAATTAACACAAAGCATCTGTAAAAATTGGCACGCCTGGAGCTTTTGGGGACCCTGTAGTTCTGGAGCCCCAAGGCAGTTGTCGTCCAGTTGGTAAAGCAGCGTTGCACTCTACACATTGCAAGCATTGAGGAAGCCTCTCCCCTTTCACCTCTTTAGATGGAAATAAAGGCCTAACTCAACACTAACAGCCCATAGTCTCCATCATGTTTTTATTTTATGTTGAAGGCAAAGTCTTTTACTTTCGGTCTTAGTGTGCGTCACTCTAATTAACTTGACATACCGGATGTACAACCGTGTGTAAACTTAGCACCTACATGCTTAGCACCGACCCTATTTTGGTCTTGTCCAATCAGTAAGCTTCTATTTGAACAAGTCGATGGTGACGTCGTTCTCGCTGCAAAGGCTGTTGGGATTTTGAGTCTTTAACCAGTTGCTGCGACCTAAACTCCACAGCATGGGGCAGATATAAGTCTGTCCTGTAAAATCTGATAGGAGTCCTATCATAGGACGCATGTCTCAGAACAATCTGTGTTTGCTTTTCGGTTGAAAATGTTTCATTTAACTCTACTTGTTATTTCATTTATTGGTGGTTTTGTACTTTAGTCCACAGATAGAAAGAAAGGAAAACAAATGCAATCCCTTTTACAGCAATTTTATTCATCTTAACAAATAAAATCTTAATTATAAAACATCCCAGACAGCTTCAATCAACCACCAACTGGCTTTCCAGTCCTGTAATAAAAAATAATATCAGTCTCTGTTGCTACATACCCGTCAGATTCAGACTATCTTCACTGAAAATAATTCTTCTCAAGAGGATTTCCCTCAACAAATTACACTTTAAACAAATCAAAAAGGATGACATTTTAAGGTTATAAAATGATACTATGTAATTAGCACTATAACCTTTGTAACTATGTACATCCTCAATTATTGTCATATTATCCTGTAAACACTTTAGTACTGCAGAATCAAACACCACAGGGCGGCAGTGTTGTGTAAATAGTGTACAATAGGCTAAGTGTGTGGAGAGTATATTAGGTTTTATGAAATTATAAAGGCAAATCTTAGGAGCTTATGGTTGAAGTTAGTAGTTAGACCCTTTATGTTTCTTTTCCAACATGCCCTGGCGGAGTCACAGCTCATGGTGCAAAGCCCTTTGGTCTGATCATCAAACTGACAGTTTTAAAAGACTGTCTGTCATTGGTCGGGTAATACTCTGTAGATATGTTGTGCCACGTCCCCCAGAAAATCCCATCCCGGACTCCTTTGTACCTCCCCACATAGTATCTCCCGTTCAGGTTTGCAGCCATGCAAGCATCAAACCACCAGCCGGAGCTGTAGTAGGCCCCGCAGTTCCCGGATGGATAGCGGTCGTGGTCCCTGTCCGGGGTGGTGAACGCCCTGTTGTTGTGATCGTACGTTTTGCTGAAGCGGAGAGCATCACCTGCGGTGCCCGAGTACCCGTCTACTGTCAGCCTGTAGCGCATCCGTTCACTTGCCACCCTGAACTGCTCGTACTCTGCATACTCCATCACCCCGTCAAAGTCCTCCAGCTCCACCCGCAGCACCATGTCCCTGTCCCGGGTCAGCAGGTGGATCATGTTGTTGCCCAGCCAAAACTCGCCTCCGTCCAGATTCCCGAAGCCTGATCGATACTCTGCCCATGTGCGGTTGAAGCTCACGCTGCCGTCCTGTCGGCGTTGCAGGAGCGTCCATCCTCCTCCACCCAGCTCCATGTCGCAGAAGACCGGGAAGCTTCTGCTGCGGAGGTCAGGGGTCACCTGGTATACTCCGCTTTTCATCTCCCCCCTGAGCAGGTGGTCTGAGCAGTCTCTCATCACCATGGTAACTGCAGATAAGTAAAACACGGGAGAAATTACAAAGACTTATGAAGAACTTTTTCAAAATCAGCCTAAATAAAACGTGCTCTTATCTATGTATGTCTTGCAGGTGAAATAATCATCTTGCAGCTGGGATGTTGCCGTGAAATGAGGTCACACATTTTCAGAGGATATTGTTATTACTGGCTGCTACTTCCCATGCACTAAATTTGTTCAGTACTTATTAAGTGTACTTGTTTTACCATGCACTTATTTATATATTTTTTACTTTTATTTGATTTTATTCTTCTCTCTTCTGCACTGTACACTTTTGCTGCAACAATGTACATTTCTCCACTGCGAGACTATTAAAGGATTTCTGATTCTAATTTTCCATCATGAAAGATTTAGTGTTTTTGCAGCCTTTGAAGGTGGGCCTCCACAGTGGATACAGCACATACATCATCTAAAATCATAACTGGATTTGAGAGATATGAGTGAGAATTGTTACTATAACATAATAATATCAGTCTTTTTCTAGTGATTCTTTTGATAAATAAAAAGTAGTGTGTAAAGAATGAGGAAACTCCTCTAGACCTTCACCTGTTACTGCATGATAAGGAGGCTGGCAGTTGTTAGTTTAATTCATTTACTAGTATCAGTTATTCACTTACTGTAAGCCATGCTCCAATGAAGGATGTTTTAAAGCTGTTAGTCTACACATAGTTGTGGTTTCATCCTTAATCATGACGCTCATGCTGACACACATTTTGCTCACGTACGCAAATTCCTCCTTTAGCCATGATGTATGGTACAAAGATGAGCCCAGACCACATCATTATAATTACATTTTCATTTTTATGTGAGGATGATTAGGGCTTACCGTGTGGTCCTCTTAACTAACATTCTTTCAGTTCAGGTGATATCAATTAGCTTTTTTGAGTGAGTAATACAATTAAAAGCACTAAACTACTAATGCACAACAGTTCCTCAACAGTTTTCTCTCAGTGATGTAATTGTTGTTGCTGTCTCTTTACTTGTACTTAACTTTTTGGTGCAAAGAAGTTTTACCCTTAGTTTGCACTTCTTTACTAGATATGATCAATCTGTCCTTATTAAAAGGCTATGTGCCACTATCCTTCTTTCACCTACAAAACATTGCAAAAATCAGGCACATCCTGTCTCAAAAAGATGCAGAAAAACTAGTCCATGCATTTGTTACGTCTAGGCTGGATTATTGCAACTCCATATTATCGGGCTGCACCAACAAGTCCCTTAAGACTCTCCAGCTGATCCAGAACGCTGCAG
>JAVQJD010006360.1:0-24496 GCA_036023655.1 Nannoperca australis
TGGGATGCGACTAAAAAAGTTCCCGCCCCGGGAAAAAACCCCCAGCACCCCCCCCCCCCCCCCCCCTCTCTCTTTCACCACACACACACATTCCCTTGCAGCTCCGTCTGCACACGGAAAGGCACATTTTGTTTATTTAATTGCTGTTAATAATTAAATATTCGAGCTTGGACCTCGGGTATGGCAACAATTGTAAACAATCGAATGAATTATTAACTGTGATACAAAGCGTCGCTGGAGAGAAGCAGCGGGCTGGGACGTGACGGACGCTGCGTAATGGAGGCAAATTACGGGGAGAGCCCTGACGGGAGTGCCTGCTAGTGTGTTTTCTTTTAATGTTGATCTTATTTCGAGATAAAAATCACATCTATGTTTAGTCCTTTTTTTTAATGTAAAGCAGATATTATTTTTAATTCCTCATTCTCCCTTAAACACACTTGAAGCTTATATCTGCAATTAGCTGCTCAAATGATCTCTGCAGTTATTTTCTCTTGTAATTTTCAGCTGATGATACTCTTTATTTTTCTTTTCTTTGTCCTTTTTTTTTGTTGCTTTCTCCAAAACTAAAGTGTCCGTTCCCTGCAGGCCATGACGCAGCACAAATCTGCACTTTAAAGAAAAAGACTTCTTTTTTTGCTTTCATTGCATTTTGTCAGTGTGTTCAGTGGTGCTACTATTATGCAGCTCGTAATGTTGTCATCTCAGACTGTTTTCTCTGGTGCGACATTTTAACTTATTCCTTCCCTCTGCCCCCCCTCTGCCCGCCTGGACGCTGACCCCTGCTCTCCTCGCCTCTTAACACCCTCTCAACACTAAAGTATTACCCTACTCACCTTCTAAACAATGCCTTAGTGGTAAGTCCTATTTAGTCCCTATTTATTCCGCATTAGGTGTATGTGTTTTCATATATTCCATCTTGAGAAAATGTTTTTTTTTGTGAAGCTCCTGCAGGGCCGCTCGCGCTGACCTGCGGCTGGAGTTATTACAGGCCGGTGCAGGAAAGCGTTGCATTTTCTCTCTGTGTGTTTTTGTAGCCTGTCACTGGCAATACGGACCAGACCCCCCCCCCCCATTCTGCGCAAACAGACCAAAAGCCTGGCTGCAGCTCCCCTTTGTGTTTTTAATGTGTGCAAAAGGAAATAATTGGATCTTAGATTTGGGAACAGATCGATCACATCACAGATATGTCCCCTGAGCTGTATTTTAGGAAGGCGAGATGCTTACTGTGTTGAAAAAGAGAAGTTTGAAAATACCAGCCTGCATTTCGACACGTGTCCTTATATTAATTCTAATTGCGTCAGTTCAAACGAACTTGCGCTGCACTTTCCCTTCAGCCCCCCCCCCCCTTACAGAGTTCCTATTTGCTTATATAGGTGTAGAGTAATTATCGGTCTATGATGTCAAATGGATTTTGGTCTGTCTGTAACAGTCAGAGGTCATCGTCTCAGCGCGCATGACTTATTGCTTTGTCCTCCCCCAGTCTGGATCTCCGCAGTGTCTCTATCGGCGCTATATGTTGCTCCAAGAGGATGTATTATATTTGTCTTACGTCACCACCGGCCCTTATCAGAGCGTAGTGTTTTCAGTGAAAATACCAAAGCAGAATTTAAAGGAGGGCAAGCATGAGCTAGTTTGTTTTATGTGAAAACCTGATTAAATTAATGTAATCAATATCAGGACTTTCAAGCATTAACTTAACATTTACACATATTTGGTGAGGTGACCCTTACACCGCCACCCCCCTACGCCCACCCCCCTCTGCTCCCTCTCCCTGTCTCTTCCCAAGGCCTGCAAAATGAGTTGGAACAGCTGTTCGGAGGATTAAAATCTGATGGAACCGCAGTCTGAATAAACAGAAAAGGTTGGATTTTTACAGAATTAAAGACACATAGCCATAGCCAGTTACGTACGTGTGCCGGAGTGTACACGAGTTGCAAACCTGCACCTAAAACCTTTGGTGCCATGTTTTCATGCCAATTAGTCCTGAGAGTGGCTATCGCTGGATTAGCCGGGGTGCCAATTTCCAGGAAACTGTGTCTCACCTTTATCCTTTAAAAAAAGATACATTTTCAAGCCAGTTACTGCAGTTTCGCTTTAAAAAGCAGGCGCCAAAGTCACATTTAAGAACTGGACTTGTATTGTAATACTGGCCTGTATTACATTTCTCAGATAGGTATACTGAATTATGGTATCACGGCTGGTTCTGGTTCAGTTGCACACAAGTTTAATTGTCTAAATTCTATATATACATCCGCAGTGTAACTCTCTGATGTCAAACTTCCCAAAAGAGAATTATAGTTTGTGCGGATATTTGTGGGGGAAAGTGACCCAGCGGCCAGTAAAGCACTCCGCCTTTGGCCACCAGACAGAAGAATGAACTCATAGTACATTTGACTGACAGGTAGGGCCGATCTATTGTGCTCTCTTGTAACTGAGTTGCGTGTGCGCACATGCAAGAGGGGAAGACAAGGCAGGAGTACACAGGGTGAAATTGGAGTCCCTGATTGGCCGTGCGGCTGTTTTGTGCTGCACATGCAGCGCCGGATCTTTTCCCCTCATCACGGGACACCAGGAGGTCATAATGCCAGACGTTTGCCTAGAACACCGTGTTCTTTATACTTAATCATTCATACCACACCGCCAGTTACAGGCCAATCCACTACACCAACCGATTTCATTAAAAGACACTCAAGTATCTTACGCGTTGCACTCTGGCTTGGCTTATTTAAGGTGGCGTGATTGTGCTCTCTTTTCATTGGCCAGCAGCCTAAAACAAGGCCTGCTAAGACACACAGCTCCAGTTTTTGGTTGTCTTTGCACCTTCAAAATTAGCATGTTGTGGCTTATTTGCATTCTAAGTACATGCTATATTTCTAAGCCTATAACTGAGACCGTTATGAAGGTTTCCGTGATATAAATGTTCTGCGTTTATTGTCAGCTGGTGACTGGGGGCCACCATGCGTCAGCAGGAGCGAATTTACTGCAATTTTTGCAAAGAAATTCTGAGCTCTCTTTGGTGGCGAAGACAAAGACGAGATGAGCCGGGCGCATTTTGGCAGCAGGCGATATAGATTTGAATTAAGTAGCGTGTAGTTTTTTATCTCACGCCGCATGCAGAGAGAGAGAGGCAGAACCAACTGTGTCTCATTCAATATCAGCACAGCTGTCCCAGCATCCGTGGAGAATGGATTCCTACTGCCACTGCCATGGGAGGCTCCAGCCAAGAAGAATGGGAGGATATCCAGTGTGTGCGCTTGTGTTTTAAAAGGAAGGCGAGGACTGAGAGGAGAGAGTAATACGCTGGTGTGTCTGTGTCTGTCTCTGTGTGTGTGTGTGTGATTTTGCATGTGTGTGTCATGTTGTCTCCACCCGCCTCACTTTTCATTCGCTCATGTCACCTCTGGCATGGATTAGTTTTTGGCACAACCCTGGCAGCGCCCGTGGCCCCAGCGTGGTTCTGTGGTCGCCGATATGTTGTGCTGTTGCCATGGCTACTGAACACACACACACACACACACACACACACACACACACACACACGAGTGCTAAATTACATAATTTAGCTAGAATATACAAAGGAACACAAATACTTAATGTTCAATATGAGAGCAGAGAAAGGGGAAAATCAGGGGGGAGGGAAATAGAGTGTAGTGTGTATGAAGGTGGGTGAGTGGGGGCTGTGGGGTGGGGTGCTCAATTTAGAAACAACCAAGACAAAGTGTGCCTTTACCAGAACGAACCATGAGCAGAAAACAGAAATTTAGTGAGGAATATTTGAGAGCTTTGTCATAGCTGAGTTCAGACAGCATACGCCGTGTTCTTTCCTTTGATTTGGAGTCATAAATCTAAATAAAAGTGCAGCCATTATGTGGGTTTTTGGAACGTTGTGACAACCGATCTGACAGGACAATTGAGGATAAGGTGTTTGTGGTGACACACAAGTGGTGATTGTGTGTGTGTGTGTGTGTGTGTGTGTGTGTGTGTGTGTGTGTGTGTGTGTGTGTGTGTGTGAGTGAAAGAATGAGACAGACAGAGAGAGAGAAAGACCTACAGTGTTTGTATCAGAGAGGGTGTGGCACCTTGGGTTTACATAGATACACCGTGAGGCACACACACATTTCTGTCTTCATTCTCCTCCTCCCTGGCTTCAGTTTGTTTTGAAATAGATTGTGTATATGTGAGAGTATCAGTGATATGTCAAATCTTTAGCCACCATTTCTGTCACACTTTGACTTGGGTGAACTTCAAGAGCGACACCTTTGAATTTCAAAGTGGCATCTCTTTTCAGGTTGTTATAGGATTTTAAAGACCCCCACCAGAGTAGTTTAAAGACATGTAACAATGCTCCGTTTTAAAAGTTGTGCCTCATGTGTTATTTTTACACAAAAAATGTAATTACCTTGTTAAGAATTATAAAAGAAATTTCCATTTCCCTATTCCAACCCCCTAAATTTGCATATTGTACCATGATTCGCTCCCAGACTTGTGATGTCACAAACTCCTGCTCGGAGGTACACGCCTTAGAGAAGCTTTAAAGTTCTGCACATACAGGAGAAAATTTTTGATTGGAATGTTCAAATAAAAAAAAAAAAAAAAAAAGCTATTAAAAAAGAGCAACAGTAGATCCGTAGAAGAAGCTCTAATGTAATATTATTCATCAAATTTAACATGAGAATCAATTATTTATTTTCACCAAAGCTACTTGTGTGAGGCTAGTAGCACAAACCTGCCATTGCTATAAATGATTTCAGTTAATGAAGTCATGTTGCGGATTGTAAAATGAATAATTGTTGCACATTTTGCAGTGTTTAGTTAGTTTTGTATCGTGTCTAGTGCTGCAGAAGACAGACTGAGAAATGTGTCTGAGTGCGCTTTGTTCTTGCATTGAATAAATTTGAACTAATGCCAGTATAAACACACAGAGCGAACGTTGACAATAATTCATTCTCTGTTCTTTCTTTTTAATCAACAAGTAATGTTTCCGTGCTGTATGATATTGAATTTCCAGGATCTTTTGTGTTCCACAAAGACAAATGTAAGGGCTCGAACCAGTGGCCAGGCAAAACATGGAGCATGCAAAGTCTTTGTATCAGTCTGTCACAGGTCAACAGAAATAGATAGAGTTGTTGTTGCGGATCATTGACGACCCACTCAAGGTCACTTCAGTGTGGGCAATCTGGGCATGTTGTTTGCCTGTCTGTCTGACCTACATCTCACTGCCCGGGCTAAATATATACAGTAGACTCCTCATTACAAAGCTTCCAGGTTAATCTGGATGAAATCTGAGCACCGTTTCACTCTCTCTGTGTGTTTGACTGCAGCCTTCTCTTCACAAGCTTCCCCCAGGCTGACTTTCCATCTCAGTCAGTCTCTCAGACACGCACTCACTATCCAAAAACAATGGTAGATGCAGGCATTCACACAATCATGGCAACATGCATACACATTAGGACTACCCATTCAGAAACAAGCCCTCTCTGTATTTGGAGTATACGGTGTGTCTGTTTGAATTCAAGCCTAACTGTGTATACAAGCTAGATCTTTTGGTGCCTAATGCATAACGCACCTGCACATACTTAATCACATGAAGCACAGGTGTGCATTCTTTCAGCAATAAAATCACACCCAGTACAAGCGTGTTACAGAAGTAGAAGCTTTTTTTTCTTTTTTTGTATCCCCCAGCCTGTCAGGTGAAATCAAGTAGCATACCCCTTTATTGACCACACCTGTCATGTTCCAGATGTATTTATTTGAATGAACTGTCAATTATATATTACTCAACATTATTGATTTTGTAAAAGTGATTGAACTGTTGGACTGTTGTCAGTTTGGTCAAATTTGAACTTTTTGATTGGCAGAAACTATACAACCATTTATCCATTACTTCTACCTAACTATATCAACCTTTAATAATTACCTTTAGCTAACCATTTCAACCATTTAACAATTACCGTTAGCCTACTATTACAACAATTTTATTATATTATATATATTATAACTGTTTTAACCTTTAATAATTACCTATCTATTACACTAACTATTACAACCAATTGTGAGACAGTGAAGAGTTGCTGTTGCTAGCCTGACACTGTGTATGTTGAGAAGAGCGCTATATAAAGTTCCAATAAAGCTTGTCTTTGACTCCTCTTTCACAGAACCTTCTGAAATAGTTTGCTATTGCACAATTATCCATTACAACTAATAACACTTTGAACTGTTTATTTGTTACTGTTAGCTAACTGTATCAGTCATTTATATTTAATCTTTTGCTATTTGTCACGCACTTTTATTTACTTTTAACTCAAACATTTGGACACAGAGGACAAAGACTTCATTAGGCTGTGGTTAATTGGGAAGTGATGTGGCGTTGGGCATTGTTCAGTTGTCAATGGATGACATCAGGCAGTGACGCCACTCGATGATGTCATTGCCTTCATTATCTTTTCACCGCTTCTTTGGCTTTCCTTTAAGTAGAGGCGGGTTAAAGAGGCATTGATTGGCTCGTTGATTGCACCTCAAATTTCCTCAGGCTTTCTTTTATCATCACGCTACATTACCTCATGCTGTAGCAGAGGCAAACCTGGTCCAAGTAGAGTTCTGGATATGTTGATGCAGTGCAGGACATGAAAACAGTGACCATCCAGGAGTGTAATCCACATTGCCTATTTAGCAGATAAGATTATGATCCCAGCTGTGATTATATCCGTGACTTAAACTTAGCATCAACATCTGAGATCTGCTTTTATTCTCTTTTGCCGGGAACAGGGCTTAAAGCTTGTGATTGGGCTTAATAGGCATTTATTGGGTTAATGTTGGAGGGAAAATCTTTTCCTGTCTTGGGGGTGGGTGGAGGAACGTTGACGCTCGGAGGCTTATGAACCCGCAAGTCAAACAGTAATGAAAACAGTTGTGACCTGATTTCAAGAGCTGGGGAAAAAGACATAGTAGACATAGACAAAGTAGATTGGGAAGGAGGACTTTAAGTTACAGAAAAAAGAACCACAGACAACCAATCTGCATGCTTTTCTCTTTCTTTTTCCTTTTCCTTGTCTTTTCTTGCTTGCTTTATTACTTGCTCACTTGATTGTGTTCCCTTTCTGTTACCTTTCCCCTCTGTTTCTGTCTGTGTATCTAATTCGGTCTCCACGTCGGGCAAGGAATAGCTGTCACTCCAAGGAACAAACTGCTAGATCTTGCTCTTTGGAGCAGGAAGTTGGCACACGGCCAAGGGTGGAAAATCTATACTCGGTTGCATAATATAACATATCTTTACCTCAGATGAACTCTGAGGAGGCCTGGCAGCTGTGAGCAAACAGAGCTGGAGGGCGGGAGTTTGTGTGTTATTAACGGACTCTGTTTGTGTGGAAGTGTCTGTGTATGTGTTGGGTATGAGTGCGCACTCTATGCTTCTTGTGACTTATGTTTGCTGGCTGGTGCTGCAGGCCCGAGGCTGTTTGAGATCCCCTTGACAGTCAAGCAGAGTACAGTAGAGTCAAATAGACCCCTTGTTGAAATAAAAAGCGGTGATCAGATTAGAGTAGATTTGAGTAGAGGAGGCCGAGGCCAAGCAGCGCTGAGGGTTAGACTCAAACACAACTCTGCGGCTTCTCCTTTTGGCCCGGCCAGCCAGTAACTGCTATCCCAACTACAGCTGCACCATAAAGGAATTCAGATATAAACTTTCTGCTCTGTTTAGGCTCAGAGAAATAGCTGCAGGATTAGTGTGCGTAACATGGAAAGTTGTATATTTGACTGGAAAATTCAGTGCAGGATGAGGATTTCATGTCACTGCTAAAATATAAAACACAGATGGGCCAGATTTAACTTTACTTTGCGAGTTCACGGAGTGGGACAATCTCCGATCCTCAAACGCTCATGATGACAGTTTATAAATTCACTTCCATGCTGCACTCAACCCTCGGCTCTCCTGTTATTAAGACGTCTAGCTGGCCTAGATAGTCTGAATCAAATTCTTATAGGAGCCCTTGTTGTGATGTGATCGCCTGCAACCGTAATGGAGAAACAGTGTGCTCCGCTCCTCTTTTGTGGCGGCAGCTTCTCTGTTGAAATGGGACGTGGAGGGAATGGACCCCAGAAGCGGTCGGCTCGTCTGACGCGTCAAGTCGCTGTCAGTCTCTTCAGCACGCACGACGTCTTGAGAAAAAGCCCCGTGAAACTCAAACTGGGGCTCATTATGGTCTTCATCTGGAATAAAGTGCAATCATCGCCGTCACCTCTGGCAAGCTGCGGTGGAAAAAAAACTCTTGTAGGCCTTACGGACCTGTCTGCATATCAATACACACACATTTATTCTATTCACCGTGTACTTTTATTTTATTTTTCATCCCTCTGCCTTGTTTTTTCTCTCCATCTGCGCACCTGAACAGAAGTATTTCCAGGCGAGAGTTAGGACTCATGTGGGGACCACAAATTGACTGTTTATTGCAGCCAGACTGTGAAGATTTATGATGAAAGTGAATAGGGATGGTGTGGGCGGGTATGCAGAGGTGCATATTATGGTGCCTTTTTCTTTTCTTTTCTTTTTAATACTTGGAGGAGCTGAAAGCCTTGAGAATGGTGTAAAGGAGTGAAACAGCAGCGGAATCATTTTACTCTTTCACTTCAGAAAGACAGAAAGATTATAGAAAGAAATGCAGCGCAGAGAGAAAAAGAAAGGACGGGAAAGAAGAGAGGGAAATGGGTGGGAATGAAAGAGGCCATAGTCTGTGTATTGTAAATACAGTAGACTGTTGAGCAGTCCGTGTCCTTTTATTTTTTCTAGCAGCATGATTTGTTTGATTTACTCTCTATCAATCAGCGGAGGATGTATTTAAACGAACTTGAAGTATATTTGAGAAAGCCTCTTTATAGCTGTGGATGTTTGTATTCTCCTTTTACTTTCCTTGGAAGGAGACCGTGATTAAAGCAGACGATATAGGCGTATTGTATTTCCTAGGGGACTGGAAGGAATGCAAATGCATCATAACCATATTATACTAGTTAGGAGCGGAGCGTGTTGCCAAGCCTCTGGATACAGGAGAGAGTAGACGCAGTTACACTAAAGGGAACCGAGTCCCACAAAGAAGCCAGGATCCCACAACTGCAACAACACGAGACGATATCTGACACTGTTGGACTATATTTGACATTTCATAGGATACACACAGTACCAAAGGCTTTGCTGTGTAAAAAGACAGCTTTTTCTCTCTGTGCAAAACTTAACAGAAGAAACCCCCAAGAAAGTTTTTCTGTGTCTCTCTGTGTGTGTGTATGTGTGTGTGTGCGTGCGTGCGTGCGTATGTGTGTCCGAGTGCCGCAGAATCCGTTTGGCATTTTTGTTGTGAGGGAAGCATGTTGCTGGTGGGACTTTGGCCTGCACAATCCCTCCTCTGTTAAAACAATGCGGCAGTTGTCCTCCCTAACCTAATTACTCCCTCCCGGGGGAGAAAGGCAACAGCACCAAATCCCATAGTTAGGAGCTCTGATCTGGGCCCTTGCTGTAAGAAAAGGGCCTCATTCATTTCTGTCTTTCCTTCCACCACACATGCAGAAACACACACACACACACACTTTCTTTTTTTCACTGCGATCAGGTTTGGCTTGATAGAAGCTAATTATGCTCTAATATATCCTGATATTTCTCTTGATGTCTGTTTTTGTTGTCGCTATGACATTTAACTGTCGTTGAATATTTATTGATGCAGAGGACACAACTGCGTCTAAAAGTCTACTGTTTAATACACAGAAATGGACCCAGTTTAGGTCAGTATACTTTGACGCAATTCCGGATAAACTTTACTACTCTAAGTACTAATGGCTCGTTTTTGACCCAGTGTTAGTGTCACTTTTTATGTTACTGTTGACTTAATAACCCAAAAACTAAAATATGGTTATTGTGACTCAGTGTTGGACGCAACCAGCCCATGTTTTACGTTCAAACGGTCACAAATGTATATTTAGTTGTACAAATAAATGATATGCATGTAACATTCAATACAGAGTACTACCACATTGGGTCCATTTTGATTCAGTAATTGTTTTGGGTATAAATTAGTGGGTTAAAAACAAACCTACTGTGGGTCAATATAACATGGACAGGTTGACTTTACCCACTGGGTATAAAACCACCTGAGACAATGGGTTCTAATCCAGTAACCCAACAACAGTATAAAAAAAAATAACACTGGGTCAAAACACCACATGGGCTCCTCTGTAGGTGAAGTGAACCCAGTGCTGCATGGGTGCTGTTTTAACCCATGCTGGGTGTGTCTTTAACTCAGCGAGTTATAGTGTGTGCAAGCTGGTGAGCTGGTGAAATACATCTTGGGCTTCATCTTATTATCTAATTCTTGTTTCTGTTGAGGGTGCATTCATCAGGGGATTTGTAGGAAGTAACTTTAAACATTTAAACTTTTATCAGAGACGCGTGTGGACGATGCTTTCACAGCACTTCTCTCCTTTGTTTTGCCTTTCTCGCCCCCCCCATCCGTCTCTCACCGCTGCCCGCCATCACTTACTGGCACCGCATAGGATATTGAAAACTTTAATACTGTAACTTCAGACAGGGAAGTCAGCAGAGGAAGAGGGGAAAGTGACGTGTGTGTGTGTGTGTGTGTGTGGTGGCATTCACCAATAAGAGCATGGGGTGTTAAAGTCTTAATTTTCCCGCAACCAACCTGTTTGGTTTTGTTTATTTGTCTATCGTCTCTGTGGAAGATTAGAAGAGCCATTGTGTGGAGGCTTGGGAAATAAAGCTTGAAGTTTATATTTGGAGATTGTTGCGGTGCTATGTTGTTGGTCTGGACTGTTAGGGCTTAGACGTCTTTGTTTGTTTATCTGGAAAAAGAGAATTCCTTTTGTTGCCACTGAGATCAAGCTTTCTTCAGCTAGAGACCTGCTCAGCTTAAAAAAAAAATATATTACTGAAGAGAAATTATTTGGATTTTCTATATGACATTTCAAATGCTCAGCTTGACTTTCTGGTAGTTTCTGTTCAGGCTGTATCACACTTGGAAGTGGAAGTGCAACAGACCACATGTCCTACTATACTCATATAAGGAGACAGTAGTGTTTGTGTATGTGTCTGTGTGTGTGTGTCTGGTCGTGCAGTGTTTGTCTTAGGCCGAGCTCCTTTCCTGTGGTGTGCGTGTGGGCCTGAAAGTGTCCAGCTTGTGTTGGAACCCTGTTTGTGCGTCTCGGCGCTCGCCCTACGGCAGGAGCGGGAGCTCTGCTTTAACAGCGTTAGCCGGGCTCTTCCTTCAGCTTCCGGCCCGGCGTCGTTAACCCTATCACCGTCTTCACACTCTCCTATTGTGTTTTGTTTATAGATTCACATTTTCTGAATGTTTTCAAAAAAAACAAGAAAAAAAACCCGTTAATCAAGTTTTCTAAATTCCCTGTCTTTGTTAACTCTTTAGCTCCTTCCAGTCTTCTGTTCTCATCTCTATTTCCTACGAATGTATTAACCTCTCCTGGTTAGTCAGCACCTCGGCCAACTTGTATAACCTGCCTGTAAGTGGCAGCCATGATTTACTTTCTCCTCAGTCACATTATTAACCCCTTCATTCACATTTAAGCTAGCAGTGAATTTAGTAACCCCTCATTATGCTTTAATTCAGCACTTCCTCACACCCTAAAAAGGGCAATGTGTGTTTTTGTGTGTTGTACTTGATTTTAGACCCCACTTTTTACTTTTTCCATCCACACTCCCCTTTTCTTTGCTGTGATGTGACCTCTGGTAGTTAAATGGTGCTAAATATGTTTCCAAAAGAATATGTTTAAAGAATGTAAATGTAATGCAAAAAGCAGTGACTAATTACAGGATATTCTAACCCTGTTCTTTTATTCTTTTCCTTTTGCTCCTTCACTGCCCTTCCTCCTGTGCTGTCTTTCTTCTATTCTTTTTTTTTTTGCCAGGAGAGGTCCTTTTTTATCAGGGCTCGTACAGACACATACAACCACACCTCTGTCAAATATTCACCCACTGGTTGGCACTTTTTGCCTGTGGAGGGCACCAAACAAAGCGCAGGCCTACAGGCTGCGCACTGAGCTTTCTGCTTCATTCAAGAAAATCCATACAGGCAGGACCTCAGATCACCGGGGTTTAATTAATAACTCATGGCTATGGTTAAATGGCAACGTATAAAGATAAAAACGAATATATAGACAGGAGGCCATAAAGAGGGGTGCACAGACGTGGAGGGTGAGACAGTGGGGGTTGTGAGCTAGGGATTGCGGCAAAGCATTTGCATAAAGGGCAGGGCAACATGCCCAATGGTGGAAAAGGTTGGCATCACTCCTTTCAGACTGGCAGAGAGGGAAGACTGGAGAGAGAGACGGGGGGGTATAGTCAATAGTGCATCCCTTGTTCAGAAAGAGGAGGTCCCTAGCTGTTGGCAGGAGAGCAGGCTAAATCTCTAGTTTGATTGTGTCCTAGATTGGCCCTTTATTTGTCTGATTGCAAAGCGTTCAACACTGCATTAGTAGTGGGCTTTACTTTCCTGGAACCTTTATGCCGGAGGGAGTTTTTTCTGCCTTGGCCCGGCCCGTGATTGTCGCTACACATATGTCTCAGAGTTTATATAGCGTGCAATCAGCACATGAGGCGATTTGAGGAAGTTTCTGACCTGTCTGTTTTATCAAATCCGCGTTGGGGCTCCACCCTTTATCCTTGAGCGTCCAACTTAGGTTAATGACGGTGTTGATTTAGCTTGATGGTGTGTTCAGATGTGTTCTCAACTATTTACAATTTGCACAGAGCACACAGACAGATACAGGCCTGAAGACGACCACAGAGAAGCAGACAGCGGCCTTTTCTGTCTATCTGTGTGTGTTGTGTGTGTGTGTGTTTTACCCGCTGTCTCTCAGAGCCACAACACTGCTGTTCCCCTCATGCCGACTGTGGTTGTGGTGATGTCATGGTAGTAGGGAGTGAAAGGGACGATTATTTAGCGCAGGCCTGTTATTTCAGCCCCTTTGCGTCCATAGGCACTGCATACAGAGTCTTGGTGATCTTCACGTCGCCGGACACCCGCGTGTGATGTCTGCAAACTCACTGTGACCACAAACCTCGATAACCCTTTTAATGTAGTTCTCTGTGAAAGCTAATTAACATTGGTGGTGTGAAGTTACTGCAGACTCGAGTGTAGGGATATTAGCATTTCTTCAATCTCGCACTGAACAGTTTTTAATTATAACTTGGACCCTAGTTTTGGCCGACCAATAATCAAAAAAATCAAAAGCTTTTCAATTAATAATGATGTGGAATGGAGAAGGATATTATCACACTCGAGGAGCAATTGCGTGGTATTTTTACTTGATAAATAACTTAAATGATGCATTTTATTTTTGGCGTAATGATGCTCAAGCTCAGGATGTGCAGCCAAACCCCCTCCAAAGGGTCACCTGATACATCGGAGGGGGCGTGAGATAAATAATGGGTGAGGAAAGACCAAAAAACAAATCTGAATTCTAATTTTTTTTGGGACGATGCTCTCATCTTTTTTGTGAAATATTTAATCATTTGACCTCGTTGGGAGTCAAACTGTGATTTAAATAAAACCATCTGAAAAGATGAGAGGGGAACTCTCTCTTTGGTAGAACTGCTAGAAACTAACAGACCTCTTAAACTTGACAAGGGCCACAACTAAACACTGCTATGTTTTGTCTCAAAGTTGTACACTACTCAAGTAAATGTACTTTGCACCACTGGCTGAGTTTGATTATTTCACTCATTCTAACCATCATATAGCTTTAACAAAGAGCTGGAGAATGATAATACAGAATGTATATATGTGATACTGTTTTAGATTGTGCGAAGATTCGTCTAACTTTAAAGGTAATTAAAGGACAAATTTAGAAACTTTTTAACAGTTTCAGCACTGATCAAAAAATTGACTCAGGTCAAAAAGTGCATCATTTTGCTTTAAGATAATAAAGTGCTAAACATAGTGCATGCACTGGCTTGTAAAAATCAGTGTGAACCCAAACGTCATGCCCCCGGTGAGTGGAGGGAGTAGACAAAGCCGATTTTCTCGATAACAAAGCTCAAACCCTGCAATAGCAAAGAGCAAAGAACGTTGCCACCGGTAATATAGAGTATTAATTGTGGTGTAAGTTTCAGCCAATCAGAAAGATGTTTCAAATCTCCTTTGGTTCAACCACACTGTTTACCTTCAAACGGGGCATCAAACACCAGCCTTGTGTTTCGAGCACGCTGCTCGTCTCTCGGGTTTGAAACCACAATCGTGTCGTTTCAGCTCACTTTCTTCTTCCAGCAGTGTGTGAAAGGCCCACTTTGGCATTTCACAGTCGTCTCTTTGAAAAGCGGACTAAAGCCCTACAGCTTTGTTAAGCAGCAAGTTAACACATGAACCTGAAGATCCTTTTCATTTCAGGCGGTGTTGAAATTCTAATTCCAAACGCAAAAGGGAGCTTTTCATAAGAGGGGTTATGGTGTAACATCCCTCTGCTTGGAGCTCGGTAGTAAATCAATGCGCTTGTAATTCTCTGTGATGTGTGTCAACCAGGTTGTGTAGATCAAAGATAAAGTGGCATGCAGTGAAGGCCACCAGGCACTGGCTGCTTTTATACTGTTATAATGATATCTCACTTCTAGCATGATCAAGTGCTCCTGACGTGTTCATCAAACATGCATCACTTTCCATCAAACCAAAATAGGAATGCAGGATCAAAGAGAATGAATTTGCTAAATGCATTTCTTTGTCGCAGGCCGTGTTTACCGATTACAGAGCTGGTTTTTACCAGGGTAGAAAATTAACACCCAACAGCAGCCAAATGCTGCTAAAAGCTGGCTGCGGTTTGTAAGTTTGTCTCCTCTACCTGCCACTTATTATTTGGATATTGCTCAATTAAATAGTGGGAATCTGCTTCTTTTATTTATTTTTGAAGTATACGTTTAAATTGGTGTAGTTAAAAATCTAGAGATATTAGAGAAAGACAACAAAAAGGGCATAACATCGTGGTGCAGTCAGTAGTATCACTGCTCCTCGGTCTGCACTTGCAGCAGTGTGAGCAGCAGTAGTCTGTTGGCTGGCACAGTGAGAAAACACTCAGTCATGGCTGTTGTGGTGCTGAGTCGGCCTGCCCAGGCATGGCCAGTCACTCACGTGCACACACACACACACACACACACACACACACACACACACGTCAGGGAGATGCAGGGCGGTTCCTTGATCCAGCAGCACATTCTTTACAGACAGCGGCAGGCGGCTCGAGGGGGGATGAGGGAAGAGGTTTTTGAGTGTTTGTGTGCAAAAACAAAAAGTAATGCGCGTCGCGAGGCATGGAGTTAATTTCACAGGTGAGTCCGGAGATGCAGGAGCGTGACATCAGCAACACTGTGCTACCTGGCGATGGACGGCATGATTGTCACATGCCGCCTTAACTTTGGGTGAAAACTATGTCAGTGTGTTCCTCCGCTCCTCCCCTGCTCATCAATACTGTCATCTTCATCCAACATCTGCACGTTCCAACATGTATACCTATACAAGCAGGAACAATCATTGTTTTATAAAGTCTCTAAAGAGAATCGCAAAAAAATCCCAAATAGCCTCGAGTGATCTGGTTTACCTTGATCTTGTGGCTTTCAGAACAGAACGCGTTTCCTTCATTTTTGGGCACACGAAACCCTCAGCATTTCTCATGTTAATTCATGTCTGTGTTGCGTAGTTTGGTGTGAAGTGCAAGATTAATCTGCCTCTGCTGGAACCAGGCCTCCATGTCGTAAAAAGATAAGTAATATTGTAGCTGCTGATGGTGGGAGTTGCAGGGGGGACAGTCCCGGAGCTCCAGAGCCAGAGGTCGGAAGGGCCCAGTTGGTTTTGCAGTGTAGCCAGGCAGCGGCGTCCCTTTGTGGGACTGGAATGTGCCATGCGTGCCTCTTCCTCGGCTGGTCCCCCCTCCCACACGTACTCACGGCCCACCCCGGGCACGTTAGCACGCAGCCACCGCAAATTGCTTGCAGATTTTTCACACATAGTAACGTGCTGGTTTGTAAACTCAGAGGAGTGCAACCAATGCAAGGCGCCGAGCTCCGTGGATCTTCACGCATCGCAGCAACAGAGCGTGTGGGCTGTTCTCAGGGACTTTTTCCCCCCCGTCTGTAAAATTGAATCCTGTGTCCCCCCCCCCGTCTGTTTCTAATGATTAACAGGGATGATTGCAGTGCGATAACAATGGAGAGTGATGCAGCAGGCACTGTAGCTCGTTCTGATTACAGTATAAAACCACAGCAAGCTACAGAGATAGCATTAACCCTACCCAGAACACACCTGCCATGTCGTCATATATAAATCCCCTAAATGGCAGTTTCATGAGGTTTCTTAAGGGGAAACTGGTGTTTTTAATTTTGGGAGAGGACTTTTGGGATCTAAATGACTAATATGTACCAAACGTTTTGGAATTGGTTAAGTAGATCGCCTCCACTGGCATCCACGAACGGGCTGCAACGGCTGAAACGTAACTGCACCCGCCAAAGTTCGTCCACTGAAAGTGGTTGTTTTTTTGCCGCTGACAGACTCAGACTAGTCTGAGGAAAGCATCCCTACAGAGACAGCGTTTGTTAAAGAGTAAGATCCTTTTCGTTTAACCAGAAACAGAAAGTCTCACTCTGATATCTCATGAGTTTTAACAAACGTTCTGTCTCAGTAGTGATCCTTTCCAACATTATGGAAAAGATCCCCACTGAGTAATAACACTTCAAATAACCTAATAACTCAGCCTGTCAGTGGGAAAAACAAGCACTTTTAGTGGACACTTTTCACGGGCAGAGTCCTCAAAGATTACATTGCAGCCTGTTCATGGATGTCAGCTGAGGTGATCTACTGGACCAGTTACTAAACTTTTTGTACCTATTAATCATTTAGACCCCAACATTTGTAAATATATGGAAACCTACATTGCGTTTTAAGGTTTTGTGAGACCAGTTTGGAATAAAATATCCACACCATAATGGATTCTTTCAGCCCCCTTCACCTCCACCAGCCTCACTCACACCCTCCTCCAGCATCTTACGCGAATGATCGAGTCTCTTTGCATCTAACTGTGTCTCCGTGCTCTGGCTCTCTGTCAGCGGTCCGAGCCGGGGTCAGAGGGAGCCAGTGTCAGGCTCTGTCCAGGGTTCAGGGACACTCAGCTGGGCAGGAGAGGACAGAGCCAAGCCCCACCAGCACGGAGCTGCGCTAATGAAGGGCCGGGCGGCTGGGAGGCCCCCGGGTTATGCAGACCATGGTTTAATTGGTCTAATGAGAGGCAGCGTATCCTCGGCGAGGTCAGGTATCGCAGGGCAGAGAGGCCTACTGCTGGGCATTATGGGTCAGAGAGAGTCTGAGTTTGTCGAGCTATTCTTAAGTTAAAGATACTCGCCAGTGATGTAGAAAACTGAAGAATCTGGGCATTTGAAAGGGTTGAAATTATTTAGTTGAAACATTTAAATGTTGGATTGGAAAACAAAACATTCAAATTAAGGATTTATCATAAAAAAAAGAATTCATTTCTCTGTGCCAGAGTTTTGATTATTTGGCTTGAGGATTTGGACTTTAGAGCTCACTTTAACCTCCATCATTTCTTGGAAAGGCAGACACGGTTGCCTGAAAGGAAACTAAACAGACACTTCTAATTTCGCTGTAATTTTAATTGCCTACATCTTATTTGCCTCATTTTACATGGATGCATTATTTAGAGAGATTTACTGTTTTAGCAGGCAGGACGGCCTCCTGCTAGCCAGTTTATTAATCATCTTAATATTGATGAATTCATTTGCAGCGCTGCTGTATTTTCAAGCAACATAATAAAGAAAGTGATGAGTATTTATCATAATAAATATATTTATCTATATTTATTGATGATTGACAGGAGTATTCCACATTGAACTGAAAAAATAGATAAACCTTTTTCTGATCAACATTTTAGACCTAAATTAAAGGATAACACTTTCTAGATTGTATACTTTTGATAATAATAAAAACAACAATAAACAAATATAATTTATTGAGGTGGTAAATGGCCTAATAGCAATTGTTTTTTAAAGGCTATTCGTGCAAAGTAAAAGGGAAATAAATGTACTATTTGAAAAGATGGACCCTCTGTTCATGGAACGGAGCTGGAAAAGCAAAGAGTTTTACAGGCGCACGAATGAACCAAACTCCGTGGTTTTTTTCAGGGTAAAGAGTCTTTTCTCTCCTCACTGAAAGAGTTAATCAGAAGTTGGCAGCCAAACGCCACAGTCTCCGCCAGACGTGCGGAGAATCGGAAAGTAAAGGACTTCAGAATCATTCCTTTTGTCTCGTCATAGGCGAGGTTGAAATTCAGAGGAGGGTTTTAACGCAGCAAATTCTGGAAATGGAATGGACGCTGGTTTTGCAGTGGAAACTGCATGATTGAAATGTGATCTTTGATTTTTTTTTTTTTACACAAAATATCACAACAGCACACATACGAATATTTAAGTTTTTTTTTAAATCAAATAAATGCTAATCTTATGTAAAGAATATGGGAAAATATAGGCGAGTGGACGCTAAATCGAACTATTTCCACCCGGTGTGTGTCATGTCTTCAGCAGCATCCCGGGTCATTCAGGGCCTCACAGCAAAGTGCACCTCAGGAACTCCACAGACAGCATGTTCACTTCATATCTCCACGTGTGGCGTTGTTGTGGGTGTGCGTCCTCTCCCGCCATTAATTGACGTCGGGTTTTAGTGATGGTGAAGGACAAATGTGGCGCTTGCTGGAATGCCAACCCGTCTTCATCTTCTTCTTCTTCTTTTTGTCCAGCTTTTTTTCATTTCCATGTAACTGCTGGCAGACTCCATCGATGATGATGTCTTAACTCTTATTTTAAGTATTCATATTTGAAGTGCCCTGTGAGGAGAGTGTGTGTGTGAGAGAGAGAGAGAGAGAGAGAGAGAGAGAGAAGTGATGGTGCATTTTTAATTGTCTTGGCTGGAGGTTTTCCGTCTTATTAACGGAGTCTGGATAATATTTGAGGGGAATTAGCCAGAGAGACATGTTGGTGGAGAATAATCCATGACTTTAATTGGGTGAATAAATCGCTCTATTAGAGAAACTCGCGCAGGGATTGTTATATGTTTTATTTATTTCCAGGCCCGAAATGTGACCCATAATGCATCACGTGCAGATTGGATGCAGATCCACTCCCCCCCACCTTTCTTCTGGGGCTTTTAAGGTGAAAGCGGAATCAAACACCGGAAACTCGTGCGCAGCTTTTATTTATTTATTTTGAAGGCGCACACGTATTTGCTTGTAAAAAATAATATATATATATATATATATATATATATATATATCAGGAAATCAACACGGTCAGCTCAGGCTCTATTTGAATTAAAGCTCAAGGCCACGCGCATTTGGCCTTGATTTCCAGGTGAGGAGCCCAGCCGACAGACGCCTTCCGTGACGGTTCACGTTGCTCCGATCACCTTAACAAGCGCGCACTTCAACCCAGCAACAGCAGGCCTGGTGCGGAGCAGCAGATAGTGGAGACACGCACGTCTTCTCACCCACGGAGCCCTTGAGTGAGCCCTCCTCTCCCTCCAGATCTGGCACTTTGAAAGAGCCATAACAGCTATTCCTGGGAAAATAAATGTGTGACTCTTTTTTTTTTTTTTCAGCCCGTGGAAAGCAAAAAGCATAGCTAAGGAAAATGACTTAAACCCCCCTTGTAGACAAATTCCCAGTGACGTTTGAATGGTGGTGTATTTGCATTTTGGCAGAGGCGCTTCGTTTTTGACTGAAAAGCAGACACAGGAATCACATTCAAGTGCCAGTTCAGTTGTCTGATTTTTGTACTGCAGGTGGTGATGGAAATATATTTAACTCCCTCACTCACCACAGTGACATGTGTGAAGCCCGTGGCCTCCGTTGTTGCTTTATCCACCCATACATCAAACTTTGGCAACTTTCGGGTCCGTGACACATGAAGCAAGCAGGGAGGAACGTGGAAGTGTGTAGTCCTTCACTGTTGATGAAGATGAAGATGAAGTGCATTGCTGTTTGGAGTCAGGGTGTTTATTAGTGAGGTGTTGGTGTTTAACTGAGGATTTCAATAACATCTGCCGTTATTTTAAAACGTCCTCAATTCTTTCATATTTCTCTTGAAGGGTCTAATCTCTGGCCTGTTGGCCGTTGTGGCTGCACGTTGCCATTTCCTTTGAACAAGGAGAGAAATATATGAATTCAAATAATTAGTGAAAGCAGCTGAAACGCTCCTTTAGAGCTGCAGCTGACAATTCTTTTCATTGTCGTCTGAATCGTCGATGACTCTCAATTCATCTTTTTGTCTGTAAAATGCAAGAAAGCAGCACAAAATGCCTGTTACAGTAACCAAGGTGACCATCAGTCCAAAACTCAGTGTTCACGTTCAAGTTTAGTTTCACACATGAGAAAGGAACGCATCAAATCTTCATCTATACATGCTGGAAGCAGGAAAAGTTGGGGCATTTGTGAATGAAAAGTGAAACGATTAATCGGTTAACAACACGTAGCTGGAGGTGAATTTCCTGTTCATCGACTAATCGATTAGTCCCGTCAGCTCTGCACTGATTCCTTGCATCTGCAATTGTTGACCCCACGTGATTCTAAAGTGGGGCAAGTCTCTAGATAATAATGGCACAGGTGTTGTTGTCTTGGGTTCCGGCGTTGGTGGAGTTGTGATTGATGTGAACTACGGACTGATTTGTGTACACACTGCATTTTAGCTTTTGTCTGTAGTTGTGTTTTCGTTTGGAGTCACAAGCCTCTGTTGCCCGTCTGTGATTCAGCAGCACTTGTGCCTTCAGACGCTGCGGAGCAGGTGCGACCCCTGAATGACACGCTTCACGACGAGGCAACATGGCAGCCGTTGACGCTCGCAGACTGAACGAACGCCACATCCTCCCGGGAGTTCAGGAGGAGAGCGCAGAGCAGATTTGGGACCGGGGGTTCGGTGGGAGACGTTAACCCTCGCGCTGACCGTTTATCTTCTGCCCGCAGTGCCGTTCAATACAGCCGAGGCGTATTCTGTTTCCCCCCGCCTGCTGCCTTCCCCTCTTAAATTCTGCAACCATTTCTGCATTTTTGCCTCTAAATCATCTCGTCACTGCTTTCTGTGTGTGCAGCCAGAGGAGTGTGGCTGCCTGGGTTTGTTTCTCCCTCTTTGTTTGCTGTGGTAAACCCATGAGCAGCTGCCGGTGGTGGGGTCTGGAGGGATTCTGAAAGCTGTGTGTCCTCTCTTTGCCATCCTCTGCCAAGGTGGCATTATGCAAGCAGAGAGAAGGGTAGAGAGAGAGAGACAGAGGAGCGCAAGAGGAGGGCGGGGGGTTGTGTGTGTGTGGGGGTGAGGGAGACGAGGCGATGGCGGCCATAGTAAAGATGGAGGCAGGCTGAGGGCTGCGGGGATTGGTGCAGGAGAAGACTTGCTCCCCTGAACTTTGCCTCCGTGTCAGAGTGGAACTTGTCGATTTGGCAAATTGTGCAGCATCGGACGAACGAGGCTGCTCGCTCTCTTCCACTCCCACCTGCTCCCCCCTGCTCTCTCTCTCTCTCTCTCTCTCTCCCTCTCTCTCTCCTGCTCGCTCTCTTCCTCTCATTGCCACCGCACCCCACCCCCTTCCTCCCTTCCCCTGCCCTCCTTCCCCCACCCTCTCCTCTTTCTCTTTTCCCTCCCTTTTCAGCTCTTGAAGCTAACGCATTGGCTGGGCTACAGGCGTCTTGTTGCCAAATAGGTGGGCCCTACTCGCGGTTGGCAAAGGCTCAAGCAATGGTTAGGGAAAGAACGCGGAGAGGACGAGAGACAGCGAGCGAGGAACTGAAAGGGAGAGAGAGAGTTGGAGAGAAAAGGGGAAAAAAGAAGCAGCACTCGGCTTTGCCAGCGGTCGTATGCGCTCGTCCAACATTGATTCGGCTCTCTATTTTTTTTTCTTCTCCCTATTCTGTGCTCTGCTCTCCCTGGCCCCCCCATCTGTGTGAGTGTGTAAGTGTGTGTGTGTGAGAGAGAGAGAGAGAGAGAGAGAGAGACTTGCACCGGGCCCAGGGATCAGAACAGACACCACTACCAATTACACTTTGCCAAGGATTTTTTTTTCTTCCTCAAGGTTCATTTAAAAAATTTTTGGAATGCACAAAGGACTATTTATTTTAAGTGCATCTGCCCCTGATGTTTAAGTTCTTTTTTGTAAAAATCTCTATTTTTACCTGATAGTTATTTTTTAAGTTTTTATCTGTCACTTTTTGTCATTTCTTGCTTTTGTCTGATTAGCTGCTGGCCGTGGTCCTCCTGAATTCTTTTTTTTGTGCTTTTTTGTTGTTTAGGTTTTAAACTTTTGGCCCACTGTTTTTAGCGAGCAGCAAATTCTGCTAATTATCTTTCTTACACCCCCCCCCCCCCCTCCCAAGTCTTTTTTCATCTGCTAATTCTCCACACCCTGCCAAACCAGCACTTGCTTTACATTGGGGAGCGCGGGAGGAAAAAAAAAACTGGTGCAGGAGATTTTTTTTTCACTTTAAACGCTGTGCCAAATTTATGATGAGAGTGCAAAATGGTAACTACCAGGCCGTCTGTCTTCTTCTAGCAGTGTGGTTTTCTGTGGTGATTTCTGTCTGCTTTCAGTTTGTTGTGGAAATGTGAGTCTGGTTGGAGCTCCCTTGCATGGTAGCAGAGATAGGAAATGGTATGGCTGATCTTTTAGCAGCACATTTCAACAGTGGTCTTGTGGCGGCAAAGCTTGGCGGTGGTGAGCGACCGGTGTGTGGCAACCCTGGCACAGGAACGCTGTGGCGAGATCTGGGCTTTGTTGCCCAGAGATATGTAGTGAAGGTATTATGGTACAGCTGAATAACTTCCTTTTTTTTTTACAGCAGAACACTGGGAGCGCAACTTGGCTCAGCTTTGCAGTTGCTTTGTGCATTTTGTATCGTTTGTCTTGAATGTTTTTGTTTTTATTTATGAAAAAAGGAGGCTTTGCATTTAACTGTTAAGATTTTTTTATTTTTATTGCTGCATATTTATTTCAATTTTATCTGAATTCCAATAATGATCGAATGCTTAGACATTTTAGATGAGAATATATATTTAAATTGCTTTTTTAAATTCAAATGATTTAATTTTAAATGAACAATTATACTGATAATTAATTTTATTTATAATAATTTATATTAATAATAATAGAATAACTGTAATATCATATTTTATTACATTTTCACTATTGCCTCTTTTTCATTTAAACTTGTCTAAATGTTTTATTTTGAAGATTTGCATGCTCTCTTTCAAACTAAAAGCCCCCTTTTCTCCTAACGCCACGTCTCCCTCTCTGTCATCAGGATGAATTTCATCCCTTCATTGAGGCCCTCCTCCCCCATGTCCGTGCCTTCTCCTACACCTGGTTCAACCTGCAGGCCCGCAAGCGCAAGTACTTCAAGAAGCACGAAAAGAGGATGACCAAGGACGAAGAGCGCGCAGTGAAGGACGAGCTGCTGGGGGAGAAGCCAGAGATCAAGCAGAAGTGGGCCTCGCGCCTGCTGGCCAAGCTCCGCAAGGACATCCGGCCTGAGTTCCGCGAGGACTTTGTGCTCACCATCACGGGGAAGAAGGCCCCCTGCTGCGTGCTGTCCAACCCCGACCAGAAGGGCAAGATCCGCCGCATCGACTGCCTCCGCCAGGCCGACAAGGTGTGGCGGCTGGACCTGGTGATGGTCATCCTGTTCAAGGGCAGCCCCCTGGAGAGCACGGACGGGGAGCGGTTGGTCAAGTCGCCCCAGTGCTCCAACCACGGCCTGTGCGTCCAGCCGCACCACATTGGAGTGGCAGTCAAGGAGCTGGACCTCTACCTGGCCTACTTCGTCCACTCACCAGGTATGTGGGCAGATTTACTGTGTAGTCACCCATGTGACAAACACACACATACACATCAATAGTGAGAGCACACTCTGCCACGTGAGTCACAGATTAGACCCTGCCCTTCACTATGTACCAAGCTGAGCCAACGCCAGGCTTTGATAAACACAGTCAGGACTCAGATAACGTCCACGTCTTGACATTTAAAGGGCCAGCGCTCGTCTCCTAATCTTCAGAGAATGTGTTTCAGATAGATGCTTCTATCTGGTTTAAAGAGATTCTGACAATTTGACAGTCGGGCTTAAAACCTGTGTTTACCTACAGATATGTTTGCACTGGTACATTTGTTCAAGTATTTGTGGGCAAATTTGTCTAAATCCAAATGTGCATGTTTCCCGGTGCCATTGGTAAACAAAAGCATCTGCAAACCTGTTTATCTGTGTGTGCATGCATGTGCAAGTGTGTGAGTGTGTGAGTGTGTGTGTGTGTGTGTGTGTGTGTGTGTGTGTAAAAGATGCAGTTTGTCATGTGCCTGTAATCCATGCGAATGTTATTGTGAGATTGGTGTGTATCAATAGCTGTCTGCGTGTGTGTGTGTGTGTGTGTGTGTGTGTGTGTCAGTCATGTGGTGGTCTGGAGAGTGCA